>JAULBW010005522.1:0-126298 GCA_032358265.1 Vaucheria bursata | reverse complement strand
ACTCTCCTCAAATCAGAATTGTACAAATCCTTTTGAATCGTATAATTACACAAATCTCTCTGAATCGTACCGCAGCTGCAAACAGAAATAGTACTTTAGGAAGTTAATTCCTAACAATTTCTTTTTTATTCCATTTTCTATCTTTTGTGTGCACATGAAGCGTAAATTTTTTAAGCTTAACTGAAATGAAAATAAATTATCTAAAAGTATTCATAAAAGTATGTTGCTTACAAAAAGAAAAGTGTTTGAATCATTGCATCTCTGAAAAACTCCTCATAATTGTTTGAGTAAAAGAATTATAATCATTATCATCCAGAATATCCAAAATCTTTTTTTCCTCATTTTCAATACTCTTGATGCATATTTTGCATGGCAAATATTTTTAAAGAATAGATGGTAGAAAGTAATTGATTAATGATAACAATATTAAAAAAGACTATATGCTAGCAACTTTATAAATCCACACAAGTAATTTTTTGTTCAACTTTCCAAATATTGTGTTTAATTGCTTAAAAAATTTAAGTCCTGTATACAAATACTTGGTGTTGCATCAATATCTTAAAAAGATAACCAATTACAATATTGTTTCATGATTTATGGACAGTACCATATCCTCTAAGGTTAATCATTTGTTATCATTAATATATGCAGTAATAGTATCCTTGCAAAAATGCATCAAAAACTTATCACAATTTTTTTCCTGGATGGAAGAATATACTACAAGTAAATATTACTGTCAATGACTTGAGAAAAACAATGCTTACAAAATTGATGGTTTAATTCTACTGCATCAGTGCTGTGAATTTAAAATATACAATAAAACTTACAATAGATAACTATATCAACAAACAAAAGGAGATGGAGCAAGAGATATATATTCCGGCATATTACTAAGTATTGAAAGAACATTTTTTGAACTTAACCTGTGTGATTGAAAGTGAGACTTCCAATCACTCTGACATAGAAAACATAGATGATAATCGATTATCCACATTAAGCAAAGAGAATCAACTACTAGATATTGTTTAATGCAACAATCCTAACAGTAAGTTTTCAAATAAAAGAAATTGATTGTGGTGACTAAATATGAATGGTAATAAAATTCCAACAGTATGTAAATGACAGCATGTACCTACTTTTAATACACCTGGTTCAGTTAAGTGTGTTTAACTTCTTATTTGGATTTATGTAGCTTTCTCATATTCAATATCATATATTAATATGATTACATATCTTAACATTACAAATGTTATACAAAATCTATACATGTTCAATTTTGAAATTCAATATTATATGTTACAGTACAAAAAAATAACAATATTTAACAGCAGTAATGTATTTCTAGTGCAAACAATATATAAAGCTTATGTTTTTTGTAAATAACAATTTAGTTTTTTTCATTAAGTAGTTATGGACAATTTTGCTGATGGCCAGAACAAAAAAATATTGCACTTGAATAAATTTGGTTTTGCAGTTTGAATAATGCAAAATCTGAGCTAAAATCCATAGATTTAGAAAATGACATCTGTCAAAAGCAAACTTAGTATTTTATAGTGAAGGATTTTGAGCAGTTCAACAATGTTATTTATCTTGATGAGTACCACTGGTTTTAAAAAGCATCCTCTATTCTATGCTTTACTTTTTGACAACTAGTTAAATACCCACCATAAATATATACATTTTTTATAATCAGCAGCTAAATTTAATCCAAAATTATCAGAGATGAGATCATTAACAAGTAATATTATAGCAGTTTATATTTTTCTTCTTTAAGCATGCAGCATCTACTTTTTACTTATTCATTGGTTATTTTCATAATGCAACTTTGGAGAAGAAAAATTTCAAATTTCGTATACTTTTGTATGCATATTTGTTTGCATAATCATAACCACTTTTTTCCTGAATAAAAATATTGCAACACAATACTCTGTTACTAAACTTTGTCAATAAATCAGTTCTTGACAAAACTCTGACTTGCTGGCAGTACTTAAAATCTGTCAGGATATTTACTGCTCTAGTACCCAAATTCTACTCAATTCATATGTTACCCCGATTTATGCATCTTTTCTCAAAACGTTATTTTGTAACGTCTTTTGAGATCAACAACTTAATTGTAATTTCAAAAGATATTTCATGCGGCCCACAAGGTTACCCTCATGCAGCCCATATGATATTGTTACAATGAATAATCTCTCTTCACTCTTCTATACTATCACAATATGCGCTGTATGCTGGTTTTCCTGGTGCCATTGCTGAGTGATTATTGTTGTTGGTCATCTGCTACCATTCATAATACACTTTTGTTTGCATACTTTTTCTTTTTTCTCTTTTTCTTTCCTTTAATTCTTTAATAAATGCAGTGGATCAGAAATTAGGTGAAGTAATCCAGTAAAGATAAGGCTCATTATGCAAACCATCATTTGAATTTTCCCAAAATTTTGCTCTTGGTCTACAGTGGTGGCCGTACTCTTAATACCTATGTCAGGTCTTCTACTCTCTAGTTAATATGGCTTAGAATTTGTTTATACACCTGTAGTCTATTGATTTGTTGAGTGGTGGTCTTCATACAACAATGAAGGTTTGCAAACGAGTACATGTGGTAAAATGATGAATGCACATCAGAAAGAGGTTTTTCTTTCAGTCTTACCAACTTTGACTTGCATGCAAGTCAGACAAGTTCCTTTCTTTCATTCTGTCTAGATTCTCAGGTATGCTAAGTTGTAAATCACAAAGTTTTTCTTTCTTACTAGATGAGAATTTAAATCATCAGTGATCTGAACACATTTCTAATATATTTTACATAAAACAAATTACATGCAAAGATATTTGTGCAACACATTCCAAAAAAAAGGTAAATGCTGCATGGTCCACACTTTTTGATGCACAATGTGCAAGTGTAGATTACAAAAATACTGTTTTTCTAAATTAGTCAAATTCACTTCAGTAAAGATAAAGTAAGACAAGAAATTATGAAAAGAACCCACAAACTGGGATCTATTAATGCAAGGTTTGGAGACAAAACCAAAGCTAACTTTTTTTGCAGCCATACAAAGTAAGATAGTAATGTATTCTAACTCATAGAAATTTGTATTACCAACATAAATATTATGTACATGCTGCCAAGGGAGATTATTTTTAACTAAGAATTTAAATTCTAAGAAGCAATAAATAATTTGGAACTTGTACAAGCCTGTCTTAAAGATACAACTATATAGTATTTGGTCTTTCAAATGTATCTATATTGTTTAAAACTCCCAGCAAGTCATGCATAGGTAACTACAATGTATTTGTTGCTGCTAGTGTGTTTTATTTGAGTGTAAATTATCATAATGGGTGACCAAAATGAACTTTGGTGTTTATCAAATTGAAAATTTTTGTAGAAGAAAGTTCTAAAAGCACAGTTAACAGTTTCTTTCTTGTAATTTGTCTAGTTTTGAAGTTCAATAATTTTTCTTTTAGCTACAGCTACTTGAATACTCTTTGAATTTTTGCTTGAAATTAATAGCTATTGAAAGCTTATGTTTTGTATCTCATTTACTTATCAATACTAGATGATCTCTATGACAATATTGAAAAAAATAGTAGGAATAAACATACTGCTTATGAATATTTTGCAGTGACAATTTTTAGGTTCTACTTAAAAAGAAGGTTCAACTAAAAATCTTTCTCATCATAAAAAGTTAATTTTGTTTACTGACTTAGATTAGATGTTGAAATATATCAGAAAATAAGTCCTGTGGAAAGAAAAAGTTTTTGAATTGCAACTATGTTTGCTCTTACAGCTGTATACAGTCTCTATCAAAAAAGTTTCATCTTTCATTATGACTATGCATTTACAAGAGAACAAAAATCATTTAAATTGTTCTGCTTCATCAAGAGCATTTACAAGTAAATTAAGTTATTGGGTGGTACTAATTACATATCATTCCATATATTTTTGCTTGTAATAAACCCTCTCTTGAACAGTACTCCTAAATGATAGAAACACATCTGACCTATTTAATCTGTATGTCAGGATCTAATATGTTTTTGCCGTGTATTATGTTTATTCATCTACAACTCTTTCAGGGATTTGTAGTTATATCGATCTAATTCGGTTTGTATGTGCGAGCATAGGTTGAAAATGTTGATGAGATTCACTCTCGTCAACACATGAACTAAGATAAATGAAATAGTATTGCATGTGTAGTATGTCTGTGTTTATATTGCTCTGGTTTCTTGCCTACACTTGATATGATTCATTAGTCTTGACACTGTAGATAATATAAATCTAACTCTGTAGGCTAAGTTGAGTTTCTTGTTGATAATGATACTGAAAAAATTTAATGATGGTGCTTGTTAATTGGGGGTATTGGTAATAATAATGAGAAGGACAGTGATGGAAGCATCAATATAGGTGATGCCAGTTTTGAGTGAGTATTTCATTTTTTAGCTACTTTGTTGAACGTCTTGAAATATTTGGATGATGATATGAGTAATGTAGAATTATATAGGGGTCTTAAAAGTTCCAACTTTTTTGCATAATTAGTTTGCATACACTGGTTTGACATAAAAGATTGAATGATAAAAAATTTGAAAGTATACATAAGTAGCATTATTGGCAAAATTGGGAATAAGATATGCCAGGAAAAATGTGTTTGATCTATTTCATCTACTTTTATTGATAAGTGTTGAATAAGTATAGGCAATTACGCTATTAAAAATCATTTTGAAAAGTAGTGAGTTCCTTGCCAGTACAGCAATGATAAGTTGCCTAAAAGGAAAATATCCATGTGAAACCCATCACCAAGTTAATATAGAAAATAGAGTTACATTTGCAAATACCGAAGTAATTTGACCTAAATTCTGCCAAATTTTAAATTTTGGAAAATTATGTGATTTTAAATAGAAAACTATAGAAAGGGAGAGACAACTAAAACAAAAATTTGAAAAAAAATTTCTGGTAAGTATCTAAGAGCACATTAAACCCTTTAAATTTGTATTTTTTACTAAAAAATTCTTAAATTTTTTTTGGTTTTGAACTATGTACCTTTTTAAAGACCATTTTAAAGGAAAATATTGAGCAACAATTATAGTTTAAATCTATAATCTCTATTTTTTTAAATATTATACACCTAATTAATACGTATGTTAAAATATAGCACTTCACATTGGCATTCTGTAAAGAAATTAGATGCTAGCTACAGCTAGTAGATTTGAGATAGGATATTTCCTAGATTAGGATAAAAAGAAGAATATTTTAAAAAGATGAATCTAGGATTCAGATTCACCCTTCAAGAATTACTACCAATATAAACCGAAAGTCTAGTCCATATTCAGTTAAACATCAGCATGGAAGAAATAAAAACCCGCAGAATTATATCTAAGAGTGGTGATATCTCGCAGTGGAGCATTAAAACGCCTCTACAAGATGAACAACCATCAGGAAATGCATCCGTATTCTTCGACCCAATACATTATAGGCTTCTCTATGGAGGTGCTATAAAATCCGTTCTGCCCCAAAGTTGGCGTGACTTAAGGTTCGTGACTATGTAAATGTGCAAGCATTACTGTCCAGTCATTTTATTATTAATTTCCGATCAATATTTTCGATTCCCTCACTTGCATTGCGTTGACTCGCTGTAAGAATATGATTTTTAAGTGACGCGCAACTAATTAATCTCAAACAATTGCTTTTTCCAGTGACCTACGACAGGTTCCGGACAATCAAGAGGTATATTTGGACGAAACAGGCACTATCTCTCTTGTAGTAGAACTACTTCAGCAAGAAAATGGTGAATATTCTTTCTTTTTCTAGATGTTTAGTAACAAATCATAATGTGATTTCTTCAATACTTATTAGTGCTTGACATGAATGTGAGTGCTAGGCATTTTTTCAATGATTTGGCTGAAACTAACGCATCACAGGTAATAGCGAAATACTGTAAACTATCACTATTATACCATATGATAATAACCCCAAATTCTTTAGTGCTACATGTAAATAATGTTTGAGTCACCTAAATTTTTACTCATTCTATACAAATTTTTTCTCGATGAACTTGGCTATTCTAAGTCCATTGTTTTTTTCTAATTACTTTTGTATATTAGTCTTTGTGTTCAATATTGACTTGTTACAAAAAGTTCATTCTTCATTTCTCCAAGTTTGTAATTGAGATGATTTTTTAGATTTCTAAATGTTCAAATGGATTTGAGATGTTTACATGCTTAGAAACTAAGTTTTGGTGATGCGAATGATGTTGCTTTTAGGATTCAAATGTAGCAATTTGCCAAGACATTTCTAGTCGAATCGTGCCACACCTGCCAACCGAGCGAAAGTGTGCGTTAATTGGCACACAGGTATAGTTTAGTATTGTTATGCTTAATAAATTCAGCTTGTTTGAACACCACATTTTTTGACATGATTGTCAGTAACTTACAGATGTTGTCACCATAATAACCACATATTTAAGAAGAGTATCATGAAATTCATATTAATTTCTGGTAAAGAGTTTATTAGAATATATGTGAATGTACCTCTGTCCTAAACAGTTTGAGATTCTGAAAGTTCTAGCTTTAAAAAACAATTGCTTTATGAATGCTCACAAAAAGAATAATAATTTTTTTAGTATCTTACGCTTGTATATTATTTAACTAATTTGCAGCGACTTTTTGTAAGAGAATCTTGTATTTTTTAATGTACGAATTTTAATTTTAGAAGATAAAATAATTGTCTTTCTGATAGGCATATGTAGGTCAGTATGAAAAGAAATAGAATTTTTATGTTATATTGAAAGCATTCTATAAATACATCAAGGCTACTTTTTATTGGTTCATAGCCATGATGTCAAAGTTAAATTCTTTGTATTTTTTCAATACCTCTGGGAGTTTATCCTGATTTGCTAGCAAGTGATTTACTCGAGTTTGAAATATTATATACAATTTTGATCATTTTTACAATTTCTTAAGGTTACAGTTGCCTTACAGCTTAAGACGATTAAAACTATTCAAAGCTAAATGATTTGTTATTCATTTGTACTGCATACTACATCAAAGAGTCTCAAAAAATACTTTTGCTGTTTTTAGCTGAGTACAATTTTACTAAAATAAATGGGTTTTTCTCCCTCAGGTGGTGGCAAAAAATATTTCTTCAACAGAGTCTAAAACTGACAACATAGAAATATTTATGGTTCACATTTCTATCCCGCAAGTCACCACAGATCTCCTCATCACCCTAAACGTACCATTGAGTATTGAAGAATCCGATTTGTTTCGTCCTTCAATTGATTGCTTTTCCGGTCTGAGATCAGAGATGAACTGTCTGTCTGTTTTTCAGCAGTTCTTAAGATCGTTTCAAATAGTCGACTGGTCTCTATTTCAGTGATGTTTTGTAGCTAGTGATGACCAATGTTTATGCCTGAGAATTGGACATGATACCCTCAATTTAATGGGCCAATGAAAAAATTCCAGTTCTTACTAGGTTACAATGCCGTAAATGTGCATAATATATGTAAATCATAATTGAAATATTGCCATATATGTATATACGTGTTTTTGAAATTACCAGCCATATGAACTATCTGTAGAATATTAACCAGATATATTAGCTAGAATAAATCTTAAATTATTTTAAATTATTTTAACCTGTCAGCAACTATTCTGGAATTTGACCATTTGAAAAAATTTGAACTTATGAGCTGAAAAGTCACCAAAGTATACTACCACCTACTCTGACCATCTTTCGCCAACAATGCATTTGTTGTGGCAAAATATATTCAGCTGCTTCTTAATTTAGTGGCCTGTTCAGTGTCATATATTCGTGTTTTTTTCTTGATAACCTATTTGCATCGTGCATATCTACAAAGTTTATCTATGGCATTGAGATGTTATCTCTTTGTTTTATTTTTTGTTAGTGTAAAGTAGAATAAGATAGAAAAAATGCTACAGAATCAGAATGCATGTATTGCTAGTAGGTGATAGAGCTAGTACATAAAATTTGTTCCTGATACTTTTGTTCTCTATGGAATAGGACACTGCATGAAATACTGGGCAGAGCTGTATATATATACATACGTCGTCATTCTATTAATAATACTTTGTAATACTGATCATTATTTTGAACAAAATTGTTAGAAATGTGATTTATAGTAGCCAAGAGTTTTCAAAGAATGAATGATAACAAGTTGCAGATGCTGTGATATAACTTCAGTAGTATGTGTGTACAAATAGACCGATCCAGATATATTGTCCATTTTGACAATAAAAAACTGCTGATCTTGTAAGCTCATGTGTCATGATATGTAACAAAAACAAACCATCAGTATTCTTGATATATCAGGTTTACATGTCATTATTATACATAATGTAAACAATAATAACCATCATTGCACTCTCAACATACCAGGTTGCCAATCACACTAACTCATAAAATAGTTGAGCATTCCTAACATAAGTTCTAATAACCCTCCTTATAGCTGTGCTTCTCTACAAAAGATATGAATATAAATGAGCTTGTCTTTGTCAGGAATTAACTTCCTAAAGTGCTAGTTCCGTTTGTAGCCGCAGTACAATTCAGGAAAATTTATACAACTATACGATTCAAGAGGACCTGTATAATTCTAGATTTAAGGAGAGTCACATAAGTAGAAGTTTGAGGGGAGTCACATAAGTAGAAGTTTGAGGAGAGTCACATAAGTAGAAGTTCAAGGAGAGTCATATATTTGAAATAATCAGCTTACATATATTTTTGTTGTGTTAATAGAATGTCCTCACATCTATTAACGCAAATAACTGAATGCAATGCATCTTCATCAATTCTTTGTCTGTTTCTTCTTGCGCCTTGACTATTGTGTTCCTAATAGTTTTGTATCTTCCAAAATGTAACTTGAATTGATTTACAAATGCTTTGGCTTAAAAGTTTCAAGTACTTTATCTAATATACCTGCAAGTTAATCTCAGAAATGCAATGCTTTGCTTTGATTGATTTAGATTCAGTGCATTTACTTGTATAATTATATTTATAGAAACCGTTTATCCTTGATTAAGGCAGAAACTTAAAATAAAAGTTCATTTTTAAAAAAGATGGCATTTGCACAACATTTTTGAGTATGCAAGCTTAGATATTTTCTGTACTTTATTTCAATGACTAACAGTATCATCTCTAAGATCAGGCTGGAAAAAGATCAACAAATGAAGAATGTCAATTAAGCCAATCAGACCTTTAAAAAATGAAAATAAGGGTGCTAAATGTTAATCATTCAAAAATAAAAAATGAACTATTTGTTACCATTTCATGCTCAGTGAATTCTTTTTTCTATTTCATGAATTATCTTTTTGTATGTGGCTTGGTCAAGTTTGATTTAATTTTTTTCCGACTGTGCCTGTGCCAAGTTGGATAAAGTTGAACTTGATAAAAATGCACCAGAGAACGTGAAACAGTTGGAGTCGAGCGTTTAAAATTGGGAAATTTTCTGGCCAAGGTTACAATTAATAGCAACGATTCTTTTTGTAGAATCTTGAATTTAAAATGTAACAACTTGGAATTCCTATTTTAAGACTCGTAAGAAACTTTATTATCCATATACTCCCATCATCTTCCAGCTGGTACTACAAGAATGCTAAGAATGAATCAGGAGGCTCTTACTCCTTAGATATAACTATTATGAAACTCCTAACTGGATGTAAGCAGCCACTAAAGGAACACAAGAAGGTTTCCGATTTAGGACTAGAACATGGCGCAACAATTGAAATGCAACTGGTCTCGGCTAGAGTGTTTTGGGGCGACAGACCTCCAATGGTGAACATTTTCTTTCTTGCTATTTGCTCTATCAATTCATTCTCTCAGATTCCTCTTGTTTTAATGAAAGCATAAAATTAACTAAATTTTATGTGCTGATTTATTTTATATTGATTATTTTCATGATGTCTCATATAGGGCTTGAATGGAAGTGGGAGTGGATACGTTGTAATTTATGAACTTGTCAGCGAAGATGAGGACGAGGACGAATATCATCCTGGTTACGAACTTTTTACATCTAGATCTGTTGAAAAGTCCCGATTGGATAGGTAACTGTAGTGCCAAAGCCTCTTAAATAAGTATGTTCCTTAACCTTATATATTTTTCAACGAAATTTCAGTGCACCTTAAATTCTTTTCAAGGTTTTTCTAGATGACCGATTGTTTTATAGCATCATTTGTCTTAAAAATTTGCATGACCATCTAATTATTGCTTTCTAATTTGATATTCCCTACATTTAAACAAGTTCTAGTCACTTTTGCTAATAAATTTATGATTTTTCAGATTCATATACATAATTAATGACATTGCATGCAAAATGATTTTGGAAAATTTCTTTTTTTATCATTATTAAATAAACCAATAATAATCTCATTATTCATTTCATTGACACTTTTCAAAAATTTTAAACATTGAGCACATTTGATTATATGCATATATCAATGAGCTGTTCCAAAAATGTAAGTCGAGTCACCCTAACTTACACATTGATTTCATTTTCATTTGTCATATAAATATTTTAAAATGACTGCACAATCAATAATATTCGAAATTTCTTCAGAGGAATGGAATGGCAATGGAATTTTTGGTTTAATGTATCTGCTAATAAATCTTTACGATTCGAACTGTGGGAGGCCAGCTCAATTTTTGGTCATACACTTTTAGCACAAGGAATGCTTGATGTTTCTAATGTTGCGATAGACACTCTTGCTCCCACTACTCGCATAGAGGTATGCACACTTAATATAGTGTTATTTTTATATGTATTCCTAGTATATAGAACTACTTTGGTGTTATATATTCATAATGTCTCAATTTTTTACTTTAACCTTATGTACAATGAGCTTCAGGTACAACGAATTTGCTTTTAATGAATTTCGCTTGTAAGGAATAAATGAAAACCTTATATTGTGCCAAGTTCAGCTTCAGAATATCGGATGTAATGAATTTTAGATATAACGAATGAATTCGTTGGTCTGGATAGATTTGTTATGCCCGAAGTTTACTGTAATTTTAAATAGTTTTCTCTTTTACTTGAAATTGATAATTAGGTTCAGTTAGAAATACCAACTGACGATATTGAAGTAGATAATATTGGCGAAGAAGATGCATTTATAACAGGTGAGTATCTGCCTATTTACATTTTCATTACGGGTATAACAATTATGGCATACATTTCTATATCAGGAGGAATGATTTTATTGGATGTGGCAAGCGGTTTTGATTCGAAAGAGCATCACAAACTTCATCGTAAAGTATCTGATACTGTTGCAGGAATTTTTGGCAATGTTGACAACTTAGGAACTCTTCAAGTTACAATTGAAAAGGTACAAAGATGCAAATTATTGAATAGTTTTTAACTAGGTAGTGTTGCGTTGCTTTTGTAAGGTGCCAAGAATCTGAAAGAACTTTAAATATATTTGTAATAATCGCTTAAAAGTTATTACTGTGCTCTAATTCTATCTGAATATAGGAATTAAATATTTTTGAGCAAATATTTCAAAAATTTAAATATTTTAAAATTAAAGTACATAATGTTATACTGCCTGACTGCCATCGATTTAAAAGAAACAATTTTAAATTTGAGCTTATTACATGGCTCACTGAATATGGGCGTGATTCGATGTTTGGAACTTTCTGAAATATTATTTTATACATACATTGAATCTTTTCTCTTTTATTTTTATTTGCAGGCCAAGGCAATGGTATGCAGAGGGTAAGTAAACAATATTTTATTGATTATATATTCATTTGTAACTAGTGGTTTTAATATTTGCAATTATTTCAATGACATTCTATATAGCTCGTTAACATATATACATTTATATATTTCCATAGAAAAACAGGTTATATGGTAGTGAAATTTGGTGGCCAGGAACAGCGCATTGATGAGGTGCATACTTTTTAAAAACATTTTAAATTTATGTATTTTTCTATATGTAACTTTTTCTGTGCATGTAATAAACTAATAGCAGTGATCTAATTGCTCACACCTTTTAAATAGAAATTTTTTCATGAAAAAGTTATGAAATCAGTTGATTTAGTTTTATTGAAGGCCGTAACTAAATAAATTACCATCTGAAAGTCGATAATTAATTTTTGACCACTGATTGCCTGAGGGACGGTATTTGGGCGTTCTGGCTTACAGACCCATACTGCTGACTTGGTCTTTTTTTATTTTTAACTCAGTATGCTTGTACTCTTATTTCTTCTGGCTCAGTGAGGTTTCTGCCTCATTATAAATAACTTTATCGGTAATAATTGGGTAATTCTGTGGGAACTCAACTGGACATCCTAAAGTCTTGAGTACTCTCCTTTGCGGCAATTCGACACTTGCACACTGCATATTTTTCAGTTTTTTGTTAAGCTTGACTTCGTTGACACAACCAACGCTGTGAAAGATGTAACCTTTCATTGATTGACTTGAATCTTGGATGATTATAATGAGAAATTGGTAGATTGTGGTTAATTCTGAGTGTTCTAGTACCTTGATAAAAGAAATTTTCCAATTCAATTGAATGAAACTCCCGAATAATTAACTGCCAATGCATGTCTCATAGGGCAAGGATTATGACAGGCCCTTCTACTTTGACCTCTGATTTACGTCACAAACAAAAGGTCACGCTAAGTTTTGCGTGCATTTATTTGAAAAGAATTGTTTTTCGTGTGCATTTCCATAACAGTGATTTTTCTTTTGAGACATAGTTCTGGGGATAGTATAAGCATTTAATTGTCGCACCCCGTTACAGGAACAGATTCAGCAACAGAGATTATTGTGATATGTATGTTTGTAAATAGCAGAACCATTCTCAAACTCAAATATTAGATATCAGAAAATCTAGAAAGGCGATAGTTAAAGGCTTGTAAATTATAGCATCCCATTGAAATTTGTGCGGTTCAAAAATCAGGAAACATTTGAAATTTTTGCATCCAATATCCCTTTTTTCGGAATAAATAATCAATTTCAATTTCTAGGGTGTAATCTTCGAGCATCTTGAGTCTCGGTTGTGCCTTTCATAGGTTTAACGTGTTGCATTAGTTGCTTTACAATGAATCCTGCAAAGTCGAACACCCCTTTATCTCGAACACCATACTGTTCACGCCTGAAACATTCTCTTGTATGGAAATGAAGGAACTTTATGTTAATGGAAAATGTTCTAAAAGACATAGTTGGATGAAGCAGAAGAGGAGGAACCAGTTACCAAATCTATGCTGAAACCACACCTCAACATGATAGACAAGTTCTGTTATCAAAATGCTGAAGTAATTGACCTCCATGATACTTTAAGAAGCAAGATGGGGATTATATATTCAAAATCCAGACAGGCTTCTATATCTGATTACTTCATTAGTAAATAATAAATTTCAATGAAAAGTTTCGCAATCCTTCAGATATATCTACATAAAATAAAACTGATTGTCACCTTTTTAACTCATTACATATTGGAAAAAAAGAGTAATTGGCCAAAAACTCTTTGACCCAAATTCTTACATACCGAACAATTTATCATCCACCATGGAGTGTTTGACTGGGCAGGTTTCACTGTATTTACATTTATATATATATCATGTCACTTTTTTAAAGTAACTTTTAGATACTGCATTTGTTAAATGAAAAGAACTACTCAAATAAGAGGTACAAAATTAATTTTAAATTGCCACGATGCTCAATGTTGTTAACCGTACCAGTTTTAGCACTGGGTGTCAATGAGATATATATATATATATATATATAATATTTATACGTATTCTCTTGTTTGATACAAGTAACAGTAAAACTTTGCTATATGTGTCTTACATATAATTTTACTATCGACCGTTTTTTAACCGTTGTATTGTATGCTAACCACTTTATGTATATTTGTATATAGATATGCTTTTGATTTATAAAGAATAAATAATTTTCAAATTATTTATTCCTCATCTATGCAAAAAACCTCTATCAATGTTGCAGCTTTTTCATTTTTCATAATAAACTACGATTGTTTGAAACTTTTGTTCTTTTCATGATTTTAAGTATAAATCAATGTTTATTTCTATTAAATGATAACAGGTTAGTAGATATCGATTGTTTTTAATGCTATTTTTTTATCAACTGTTCTGAAGGTAGCTGTGGATGCGGGTGCAAGCATTATTAATCACACATATAATGTAAATCTTACATTTGCAGTTCACGACTTGTATGACGATATAAAAGTGAAGGTAAGATATATAAGTATGGAAAATTTAGAAACATTTTTATGATCCAGTTAAAGGCGATGAATTCAGTAGCCATGCAGCTGATGCAGTTTGATTTTGATTATTTACCTGAATTTTTCATTGCGCCTACTTCTTGAAATTTTTAATTTTTAATGCTAAAGTAATGAATAAATTGTTTATTTTAATCCTATTAAGATGAGTTTATATTCGTAACGAATGCACTTATAACTCCTTAAAATTGAACCTTCGTATATGATTAATTGTTAATAAGTTTTGATAGAAGTCAAAAATATGTTGAGAACGTGATGAATTTACTAGTCTTATTACTGAAGTGATTTGTATTTTGAATATTAGAACTTTCTACTGTGCCTATTTATCTGAAAATTTTGCTATTTGTCTTTTTTTCTAATAAGTTGATACTTTTTTAATCCTAGTAATGTGAGTTTTTATTTGTAACATACATTTATCTATTCTCAAATAAAACACCTTGTTTTATAATTCCTTGTTTTTCATTTTGGATTTAAATTGAAACATGTGCTGTAAAGCATCATGTACCATGATTCTTAAGAATGTAAATTAAGAAATAAATACAGGTAATAAATTTTCGAGCTTTATTTAGCGTTATTAAAAATCAATTGTTTATAGGGGATTAAAAGATGCAATTAAATCAAACAGAATAATTTTAAAATATGCATTGCTTATATGGCACTTTGAGCTTCTGATGCAGTTGATGTTTTCTATTCGAACGCATGCTGTTCTCAAGTTGAATTGCAAGATTCTAGATTTTATATCTCACGTGAATAATCCTAATACAGTGCTCATGTTTTATATTCAAGTAAATAATTTTGATTTTGTTTTGCGTAAAATTTTAATCGTCTCATTTCGTTTTTCGATAGTATTCATGCTATACTTATTCTATACTTTTTCTTTTTGGAATATAATACAATAAATTCGGATACAAGTTCTTTTCAACCGATTTTCATGTATAACAGATAAACGAAAATAATTACGTTTTGCCAAGTTAACTGAAGATAAACGTATTTAACGAATTTTGGATGTAATGAATTTCGGATGTAACGAATTAATTCAGTGCATCTGAAGTTTACTATATACATACGTTTACATATTAACGCTTTGAATATCCAATGGATACTATATTTCAACAGAAATATTTTGATTTGTTAGTTATATGAATCGAGCATTGTTCGCAGAAGTAAACTTGTTGGGCAAATAATTATTCCTCTTGCTACTTTAATTGGGCACTTGGAGCCTGTACCACCGAGAGAAAACTGGTATGAGGTAAGTCTACATTTGACTATATGCACATTTATGACAGTTATCTTTTGCATGTGCTAAGTAGACTCAAATGCCATATGCTTGGCTCTTTATCACTTTCAATAGGCATGTTTGATCCATACCTTATTTGAATAGTCTCGAAACCTTACTCTTCTCATAGTAAAACTTGTCGAAGATACTTGCTAGTTCTAACTGGTAACCCTAGAGCTCTAGATGAAGAATAGCATGGATATGATATATCGAGGTTGCTTTTAATGAGTTTTAACTCGTAAAAAATTATGAAAAAATTATAATGTTTCCAAGTTCAGCTTTAAATTTTCAGATTATATTACAAATTTTGGAGATAACTAGTTCATTCGATGGTTCTGATAGATTCTAATTTTATTATATAGCCATAATTACATTAAAATTTTTAAGCTAGCATTCTATGATGGGCACTGTAGGATTCAATATCAGAAAGGCCAGGATCTTTTCATAAACTTTGTTGGCTTGAACTGTAGAATGAACTGAAATAGAGCATGACCTGTCTTTAGCCCTTATCTTATTATGAGCTGATCTAGTTCTAATCTATTTCAAAATGCAAGACGAGATATCGCTTCCAGAAGGAATTTTTTGTAATCAGAAATTTCATATAGATTTATATATCTGATCGAGGTAAGGCATTCAAATAGTCAGAATTTCCTCCAGCAAACCTTGCAAATATATTATGAAGTAATACTTGATGAAGGAGAGTATGTTTTTTCCAAAATATTACATTACTTTACATTTAATGGCATTTATGTCATATTTCATATTTACTTAAGCTTTGTGACTAAGCCTTACCAAAAAACTATTTAAAATGCCTAAAATCGATTTCCTTACTGAAATTCCAATATTTTGATTCTCTCATAAAAAATAGAACAGTAAATCTCATTTATGATTGCTCTTTTTTATTTTTTAGATTTTCCCTCCAGTGGAAGATAACAAATTTAATCGTGATGGACAGTATCGTACTGCAATGCAGGTCAGCTATAGAAAAAACATACTAATAAGACCATAATGCAAGTTTATGCTTGGTATCTTTATATAAAAGCTGACTAACAATTTCTTATTTGCCTCTATGAAAATAAAGAATGTTCTATAACAATTATGATAGGGGAAGATAAAATTTTTAAGTTTAAATATAAAAATATCTTATTTTATGAAGAGTAGTATTGATTTTTGAGCTTTCTATCAACTATGTTTATATATTAATATATACATGTATAGAAATTTTATGCACTATAAAATATTTTTTCTGTTCTTATTTTAACATGATTTCATTAATGTTTTAACTGAATATATATAACTATTTTTTCTTTTTACTTTATTTAAATAAAATAGCATAGTAATATGGAATAATAATTTCCAGCACAAAATTCACCTCATTTGTTTGTTTTCTATCATTGTGTTGCCGATATTCTATAAACTGATAATGCCTTTCACGCAAATAGTTATTGGATAATTGAACATATATATATATATATACTAATTGGATTAGAGATATCGATATGCACCAGTAAACAGTGTCAGTGAAGTGGTGAAGTTATCAGTTAATATGCTATACCAATTAGTGGACCATCAATTTATGGAATGTCAACTGTATGTTTTATTGGTTGTAAAGTTATTTTTACAAGCTAACATAGGATTTTGCTGATTCTCAAGGGCACTACAGCGGAAGGTTACGGCTTACCTAGGCCAGAGCAGCGGTTGGGTTTTATTCAAATCAAAACTGGATTAGAGTTAAATAGGTCTACCTTAACCACATATTTACTTTCTCCTTTTTTAACGAATTCGGGGGGTGGGTACCGGCCCCTTGTAGGCCGGAAAAATCAGGTATTATATGCTTATAAAGTTTTTTTTCTCTATAAAGATTTGAATCTCTTGATAAAAATACTGTTGAATTTATAAGCTTTTAAATGTAATAGTGAGATGCCACTATTGCTCGAAAAGGATAATAATACCATATAGTTTTGTTGAAAAGATGTTACCTCGTTATAAAGAGGTGTTGTCATGCACGATATATCTGTGGCTAGTAGGTTGCGGTTAAGGATAATTTTTTATTTAAGTAATTTATGTTCCTCTTATCTCCAGAATTATGTCCCTACTAAAATCTAAAAATTGTTATTTCAATTAAGGTAGGAAATTTAACAATGGTAGTTTTAATGAATGGGCCCTATTTTAAGGTTAAATGTTTACCTCCCCACTTGTTACTAGTGTGTTTGACTAAATGGTTCAGATTTTTTTGCCTAAAGGCAGGCTCCGGGTCAATTTAAGCCGTTGCTAGGCAGCTTTATGATTTTACTGAGTGAAGAATATAACGAAAGGCACAGTAATTTTTCGCTTTGAATTCTTTTGAGTGGACTTTTTTTTGAGATCATGGTAAAATTTTATTGGTTACGGGAAATTTACTCATTAAACTGTGCAATTGACAGAGTGATAGCATTAATGATGTAATAGCATCAATATAGATGGAAAAGAACAAAGGATAGTATTATCATAAAACTATATCTATCATGAATATTTTTCTAGAATCACTAGAGAAATTCTAAACAATATACAATATTCTGCCTAGTATATAAAGTAGTTGCCAATATAGCATGTAGTTTACTAGGTATTGTTAGAAGTGTACTCAACAATCTATATCAATAAGTAATTGATATTCATTCTTCTGTGTTTAAATTACAAATATATTTAACCCTAAACTGTAGAAGTTGAAATGCGAATTGGACTGTAAAGGGATAAAAAAGAATCTACATGAAATTTGAATTTGGTGACTCACCATGTTACATACAAACCTCAAAATACTAAATTAATTTTACTCCCTTTTTAAACGAATCTTCCTCCCTTTCGGTTTGAAATATTTTATTGTTACGCTTTAATGAACAAAAAAGCACGAATATCAATGACGATTTAACATTAAAATTTGTACATGTTAGGGAATAATTCTGCCCGCACAGAAATATTGTTTGACAAAGTGACATAAAAAGTTTGCATGTTAAAAAACATAAACTGATTTGATAGCAAAATCCATATGCAATTTGTATACCACAAGATTTTTTTACTCTTATAAAAATCATATATAAAAATATTATGGAAACAGGTATATTTGGCTATTTTACCTCGACCCCGGAAATTCGATTACAATTGAAAAGCCATACTAAATTTTTGCATATTTATAATTAAGGAATAATTTTTGGTGTCTTTTCCAGAACTCTGATCTTTTGTTAGGGATGTACTTTCGGGAACAGCTAGGTTATTTTTATATATTAGTAAATTTTAATTTTGTGCATTTGTAGGCAAAAGTGAGCATGCCGGCGATACGTCATAATATGCGCAGAATGCAAAGACAGTTGATGGTTATGCCTGTATGGTCTAATAAAGTAGTGAGCATGTTCAAGTAAGTTTCACTTCGATATTAAACAGCAAAGTTTGGATGTAACTAATTTGCTTTGCATTAATTTTCACTTGACATGAATAACCGAAACTGCCATATTGTATCAAGCAATTGAACGGATTTTGAATATAGCAAATGAATTCGATAGTCCCCGATGGATTCTTTATATTTGAACATATCTGCAATTTCTGTACTATCTTATACTGCTGCAATTTTATTAGTAACATTATTTTGTATTATTGATTATTTTTTCTGGTGATTTCAATCTACTTTTTAGACATTTTTGCCGTATTTTAAAATTTATAAAAAATATCTGATATTTACATTTGAAGTTTTGGCCGTGAAAGAGAGTACGTTTAATGGTGATTTTTGGAAAGCTTCTTAGTATATAATTGTAAATCTATGAGGCTATGCTGGCTATTAGATATTGCACTAGTCATGACAAGTTTTATTTTAAATTTGCTCAAATTGAAACAGACTAGAATTATATTCAATCCAGTACACTATCCATTACATTACAAGTAGCTACAGAATATATTCCTAGAATAATGTCCAAGTTGAAGTTAAATATTAAATGTAATGATTGCAGTAATCTTCTGGTTTAGTGCATAAAATTTTTTGAAAATCAACATTTTAGCAACTTCTATTTTCAAATTTGTAAATTAATGAACAGTTCACACAATTCTGTAATGGTTCTGAGTTGTACAAACTTATTGAAATGTGTCCCATTGCCTCTCAAATCTGTTGTTTGCACAAATTTAACCCTGAAGTTGAATTACACTTGAACGCAAAGTTTCGCTTAAATGTGTAACTACTAGCTAGGTTTGCACTATGTGCTTCACTTCTGTTTTTTCTGGTGCTCTATCGGCAACTGCTGATCACATTTGCAATTTGACCACTGTTATGTAAACATTGATTTTAGAACTTGCGTATGATGTCCCAGTTTACCGTTGATACGGTTGATGCGTTTAGCGTTTTTTACTTGCTTTTATGCCACATGGGGTAAAAATATACAATTATTTTGAAAATTTTAACTTTTTTGTTCTTACAGATTTGGCTGTTTAATTTTTTATGATCATGGATAGAGACAACAACACCGTTATAGTAATTTGTCATTTTTATCATTGTTATATTACTGCTTCTTAACTAGAAAAAATCTCAGAAAATTTTGCTTAAACTATAACTGCACATGGCACTGTTTGTGACACTGCCATATTGATGGTCACTTGTAGGGAAGTACTATAGCTATAAAGAGGGTACCCGTCAAAAAAGACTCTTTCCAGTGAATATTGAAATTATTCTAAAATAAGTATGTATATAAATAAATCATATTTAAAAAATGAACCGATTTCTCATGACTTTTCAATGGGTACCTCTTCATGCTATGTACAGTGTAGGCTGAACTACAGGTTTCCTACTTTGTAATTGGAATTTCTACTTAAAATAAATTATTTTTATAGTTTTAAGACCACTTCTGTATTATTTTTATGCTCTGTGATCAAATTTTAATCGTTTGATTTTTACCAAATGCTTTTTTGCTCTAACTATGCATCAGTTTTTTGCTAAATTTGTAGATGGAAGAAGAACCCTAAAATCACCGGAGCTTTGCTATTACTGTACACGTATATGTGGTGCGTTTTTCATTCTAATTACGATTTCTTTTAAAATTTTTCAATTCAAGAAGCAAGCGGTTTGTATGATTTGTCAGATGAAAAAGAATAATTTCAAATATACAAATGTTTTTATTGTTATTCGTGAATTGTTTTGTAGACAATCACCTTAGTTTTTGAAAAAATAACTGAGCCGTATCTGTATGTTTCATTATATATATGTGACTGTTCTGCTGACTGAAAAATCTCTTTTGTTGGATTTTTTAAGTAACTTGACAACAGGATGTTCCTATAAAAGTCATTTTTTTCTCGATATGAAAAATTCTGCCTACGATTTTTTGGTACTTTGTGGACAGAAATAATTTTGAAAAAAGTTATTCGATGAGCAAACAATTTTTTTTCCTCTTTTGATGCATTTTCATTGGTGTTTTGTCTATTTTTGCATGGAACCTGGACAGTCTCTATTTTCCAGGATGTAGTTAATATTGCTGTGCAACATATTCAGACATGCATTTCACAAACGACAGTATCTGTTTCATTTTCTGTATCAGTTCATAAACTTGACTTATTTTCCCTTATAAAGCCATTTGCATGAATTGTATATTATAATTGATATCAACTCAAAGTATCCACTTTACAATTAAAGAGGAAAATTATGATTACCAGTATCTGTCTGCTGATTTAATATTTCAGGCGAGAAATAAATTTGTTTGTGGTGAATTTGAGGATTTAAAGATAGTTTGAAATATAGTACTTTTTTTTATTTTTTAGGTGGCTAATGCCTTTTTGGCAACTTCCCCTTATTATCGCTATGCTTACCACGTATATAAGCTATGCTGCTGCAATACCGAATAACTTCGATTATGTTTATATATATCAAGATGAGGTTTTAAGTTTAAATTTACCTAATAATTGAAGAAGTTTTGATTTTATATCATATTATTTGGAGTGAATGTATAAATATTATAAATTGTTGAAATACATATATTTGATTAAATATTTGAAGTGATAAGGCAAATTTTTTATATAACTTTGTCTGTATGTATACTATTATTATAACATACACTAAAAGACATGGTAAACTTTCTTATTGAACAGGACATGAAATAGTCACAATAAACAGTGTATGCATGTATTCGTGAAATACAATGTTTCAAGAACTATGACTATTTTTTAGGCTGGGAAATCATTGTACATGCATTTATTCATCAATGCAGTATTTCTCAATAGGACATGTATGCATCTTAATTAATTAAAGTAGCTCATTGGCATTCAACAAAACGCTTATCTGAATACGAAGTGCATTTCGTCACAGGACGCAAAGTAGGATACTCGATAGAGGGCTGGGGGGAGGGGATTTCGACCTACTTTTAGTTTTCGGCCCAGTAGCAAGAGTTTTTTGTTCCTGACACTGTATCTTTTGCCATTATTAGCAGTGCATTTTATACAACAGTTTCTCCATCATATTGAATTAGCAGTTTCAAATCAGTATATAAGAAATAGACTGCATGATTATAGCAGTGAACTAATATGTACTTGAACGTGAAGATCTTAAATCTCGGTGTGTCCAATTTGTACGGCAGCTGTAAATTTCTGCATTATTTTCCAAAAGTTCCCACAATAATTTATCTTTGTTGACTTACATGGCTCTAATTAATGACAAGTATTTTATTTTTTGAGTTTCAACAAAATTGAATTTTGAGAAATGCTTATAATTTTAGTTTTCAAAGATAGCGCTACCCATTAATTATATATTTATGTATTAGTTCTAATTGTTACTAACCAATAAAGGCTATTCTACAATAAATATCTAGCCAACTAAAGTACAGCCATAGAAATTTTTCTTAAAATATTGTTCTGAGGCACTCTTAAGTCAAATTCATATTCTTTATGGCTCACAATTAATATTACTCTATCTCTCTCTTTCTTCTGTGCGTGCTTTTCTGCCATTAAGATTTCTCTATGAGAAACTTCAACACCAATATTTTGTGAAAAATGAATTATTGCTTGTTGTTTTGCCAAATTCACCTAATTGGGACCCTATTCGAGATATCCGCATATAATCGATATTTCCATAGTTTATTAGAATTGCAGATACTGCAAAAATACACTTAAGAACTACATGAATGCATGTATGGGTGCATGTAGCATGCTAGAACTATAGGTTTAACTTTGAGCTGAGCGCTATTTGATAATAGTTGATGTATTTTTCAAGTTGTGCGGGTTATAACTATTTTTGTATCTATATATTATGATATTTTGGGCAGGCAAAAGTTAACAAAAAGACTTCGGAAATTGCTGGGTTCTACAAAGATGCGTTGAAAGATAGATATATGAAATATAAGGTAGGAAATATTTTCATCGAGTTTTATCTCATTATTTATCAATTTCAATACAGTGTTATCATTTTATTTATTTTGGTACAGACTGCCAGTAATTAAAAGCATTATAAACTTTATAACCCAAGTTGTTTTATACTCAGTTTTTAAGGTTTAATGCTTCTATTAGCTGTATGATACTCAAATATGCTTCAGTAAATAACTTAATACATGAAAAATTTTTAAGTTGGGCATCTTGAATCTATGGATACTTTAGTAACCTGGACAGATGAGAGGTGGCTGAGTAGTTTCTTTACTTAATTTACCTTACATTAATGAACACCTTATAACATTTGAAACTGAACACATAATTTTTGACAATAAATAATGCTAAGGAAAAAAAATTTTCATAAATGAGCAGTGAAGTAAGTGCCGAATTTTTTTCTTCTGCCAAAAGTTAACATAAAAATTGCTGGAATAGAATGGAAGAGATTTGAATTGCATTGGTTTATATTTTTTATTAAATTCAAAAGTCATTGGTTTGTTAGCAGTAGCGTCTGAGAACATTATTCCTGTAAATTTTTTTTATTTTTAAAATGTTTTTATCCCTTGAATATCTGGACACCTTCTTAGGCTGTATATTTGAACACTTGATGGTGAAGTGTCCGACTTTGGAGCGTTCAATGTATTTTCCTTATTTTCGATAATGCGGAAATTGAAAAAATTACTTTTATAGATGATGCATACCTGTATGTCATAGCCTAAGAGTTTTACTCTTATTTGTTTCTTATATGTATTAGGCAGTGACGCACAAAGTTCAGTATCATTCAGATCGAATTGCCTCCACACTTGAAAAAATTGCAAACCTTTTTGCTTGGAGCGACTGGCATGTGAGTTGCGGCTACAGCATATAAATCCAGTTTTTTTAAATTTTTACTAAAACATGTTTATTTTTAGCATTTTCCCGTTTTCAATATACTTGTTCTAACTTCATATATGAAAATTGTTCGATTGCTATAGATCATTTAAGCTGTATGCACCCATTTAAATGTTAGTGTTATCTAAATGGGTGAACGTTTAAAAAAGAATAGTAACTTAATTACAAAAAATAAAATATTTACACTTTATGTGAACCGAATAAAAGGATTTGTAGCTTAAGGGCAAATTTTATTTGTAAGAAGAAGAGAAAAAGTTTTGAAGTAATACTTGTCAATTAAAATTCACATGAAGTACTCTGTGCATATTTTTATGTATAGAATTTGATCAGTGTTTAACCTATAAAAAATTGTTTTGACAAGTTTGTTTTTTCTATTTTAGGCTTCAATTGCGGCTACATTAGCGGTATCTGTTGTTGCGTGCATTATAAGCATTATTCTATTTGTATTCCAGAATCGACTGAGAGAATTATTCTTTTATGGAGGTTTAACTCTCTTTTTTCCTAAGCGCAAGAAACCTCAGCGGCAACTTTCAATCAAGGCAAATAATCAGGTACTACGAAAAAAATTATAATGTATGTAATTGAAAATTATTGTGAAAAACTGTTATTTTTTAATACATAGTAGGCCTGCTCTTATATTACACAAATGGTTTCATTGATCAGAACGAAAGGAGAGAGATAGGAAAATTTTAAAGATTCTAGTGCACATTTGAATTTTCGTCTATTTATATGCATATAAAACAAATATTTATTTGTCTGTATGTATGCATTTAAATATGGCATTCATGATTAAAAATGAAGCAGGCTCTAAAAACCCATGCAATTAGAATTGGATAAATTCATTTAAAATCATAAATATTGGAATTTTTGCTGCCTCTCTAACTAAAGTTGAGCTTAAACACGCAAAACGTTCCTTGTGAAAAAGACTAGATTGTTGGACCAAAAGAGCTCTATGAATCTGTTTAAATCTTTGCTTATAATATCAAATCATTTTCTGCATATCGATTATTTCGAACTACTATTTTTCCATATATTATTAGTTTTTATGCATCGTGTGTCTGAAAGTTGCATGATGTTACCCATATATTTGCACCAATATAAATTCATATAATGGCAATAATTTCAATTTCTGTATATTTTGTTATTATTATTATATATGTGTGCATTGATATTTTTGAGGTAAATTTTTATGATTAATGCAGCGTTCTCAATCCGTTTCAACGGCCTCAACTGCAAATACACTAAATTCAATGTATGCACGAACTGAAATAGGGACCGAACAGGTGTCTGACCCGATTCGAGATGTTATTCATGGTGGTTTTTTGTTTAGCAAAGACTGGGTAAGTCATTAAAAAGACAAATATAAATTAAATAGTAAGACTATTTTTTAATTTTTTTCGGGTATTTATGTTTTATAGTAAACTTTGGATGCATCTAGTTTGTTTTTAAGGAATTTTTACTTGTAAGGAATAAATGGAAAAATCATGTTCTGCCAAGTCCAGTTTCAGATTTTCAGATATAATGAATTCACTCAGTGGCTTCGACCGATTCCTTATATAACAATTTGAAATTACTACATAGCGAATTTCGAATGTAACAAACTAATATGATGATTCCGACAAATTCATTATCTTAAAAGTTAAACGTATTAATAAATCCTGGAATTTTTTGTTCGTAGTTATATTACATTTATTTTCACGTTTCTAAAGGCAAATGTTTAAATTCAAAAAGAGAAAGCTATTTTTTCTTCTATAAATAGCTCTGTGGTTTTAAAAATGCATTTTTATATGTTTTTTTCTGTTCTTTTCAACGCTCTATGTTGCAGGCGATGAGTGGAATTCCATTACAACAGATGATCGAAATGGTTGATGTAAAGTGGCAAGGCCAATGGTAATTAATGGTCCTTTTAATATATAATTCTTAACAATGAATTTTGCTTATTATTGTTATTAGTTAACCAAATCGTTTTTAGAGTAATTTCCTTTCATAAATTGAGTTCTTCTACTTTGATTATGTCGGTATGAGTTTAAGTGTATTCAATTTTAAGGTGTGAACTATGGAAGGATTCATCGAAATTGCATGTTTATGATCGTGTTTATGGAGAAGCTGTGGCGGAAAAAGGTAGCCCAACAAGTAAGTACATATATATCTATATCCGCACTGACATACTGATACATACTGACATACATCCTGATGCATTTTACACATTCATATATGCCATTTTTGCTCTATAAAAATTGTCGTTTTTTAAAATTGCACAGGCCGCAAAGAAAAAATTTCAAGTTTTGGCTCTGAATCTGACGACAGCAGTGTAGGACATCCACCAAGTCAGCACAAAGTTTCCAAAATGCTAAAAGATAGGTTCTCTAAGTCAAAGTTAAAGAAAAAGATTGATAATCATTCAAAAGGAACACCCACCAAGTCTCGGCTAGGTATGTCTTTTATTGAAACTAATATTTGATGCTGATTTTTTCAAGGGTTTGTAGTAAGGCATGGGCATTTAAACCGTTCAATAAAGATGCAAGCTTTAAAAACATTTATTCCAAGAACAAAAATACCTAATACAAAACAGTAGTAAATTATTTTAGTGGAACATTGTAATTATTCATTTTGTATTATCGCAATGATTTTTATGTGGTTTTTAGAAGATATATTGAAGCACAAAAATCAAATATTTTCTGTGTAACATTTTTTATTCCTTTTTGTTTTTTTTGCAGTATATTGCAATTTAATTAATTTGGTAGTTAATAGTACATTATAAAACTGAAAAGGCTTCGATAAAATCCTTTCGTTTTCCTTATATATATATATTTCTAAAAGTACTATATGCATACATGATATTGCTTTTGATTCATATGCAATTGATGCAATATTATATAGATACATTCTTGAAAATTTTTAACAGTAATTTTTAAAGTGAATTCTTATAAATGTATACATTATATTTGTCGTAGGAACGTCATCCGATGAATATAACGGCTTAAACATAAATTTCAAATAGAAGCTACAGATTATGATATCACTTCAATTATAATGAATATATGTTTTATTTTCAATTCAATTTGGACATTATCTGTATGTAAAATTAGGTTCCTCGGCTATTATTGGAAGTGAAATTCCTAAGAGTCCCCCGAGACATCCGGTGAGTCAAATTTTATGCATATATTTTTAAGTGTTATTATAGCTTACTGTATAAGACCTACATTTACTAAATGTATTCTAATGAATTCATTCGTTTTATATCACATAGGAGCTGGATAAGAATGAATCTGAATCTAGTAATGATACAGGAAAAGAATCCGAAATTTCAGCAAACACATTTGTTATTCCTCAATCCCCCCCTCATCTCAAGGTACTTTACATTGATACATATATAAATACTTACAGGTATGCACAGTCATTTGTTCAAATGATGCTGCTACGCTCGTTTATTTCTCTAAAAAATATCCATGTCATACATAATATGCATATATATATATATATATATATATATGCTGTAAGATGGCGCTAGCCAAGTCTAGTTAAGTATATATTTGTTAATGTCGAAGGTGACTAATGCAATATACTTACCAATGTTTGACTATGCAGTGACAAAACAAGTTTCTAGTACAATCCTATGTTGAAGTATTATTTTTTACTTCAGATTCTACAATATCTCTGTCTTGGGCTCTTTGTATTTTGTATATCTTACATAGTTTTCTATATCTCTATTTCAATATTTTTCACCAGTATACTCCAATGTGTCTATTGTTGGTTCATTTAAGCATTACTTATTGAACTTGTCAAAAAGCTTCTTAAATTCTTCTGTAATACCTAACTTCTCTTGCACATATATATATTTGTCATTTTTATCAAGCTTTTAGTGAATTGAACATTTTATATATATAAGCAGCAAACTGACCTGCCTTGAATAATATAAAAAAATATTTTTGGGCATATTCCCGTTTTTCTATTTCAACATAGCATCATTGGTGTTGAAGTACAAATCAGTGCAGATAGCTGTTTGGATAAATTGCAAATACAGTGTTCAATTTAAAATGGATAAGTTCTAATGATTATTATCACATTGGTGTACGCATACCAACGTCAATGATATCCTAACTTATCAAGTTCTCGTATCTCTGAAATATGTTATCTAGTTAAAATATATATATTATCCAATATGGCACTTTCAGTATGGAATAATAATCTTTACTGATGATTAACACGGTGTACTATATTAAAGGTGTACATATAGGTGTAATGATATCTAGACAGAAATCTGCCCAGCACTTTTTGAATTATTATAATTGATGTACTTGTCAAAAATTCAGATGAAATGGGTTAGGCTTATGGTTTGGTTTTCTTATATTGACATATTTTGTATAAAGAATAATTTCTGAAAAGTTGCTCTTTTTGATGGGTACTCCTTATTGCACCAGTACCCCCATTTTAAACACATTTTACCATTCATATGTTAATCTGACTAGTTTATGCTCTATTTCAATGTGAAATAAAAATGTGCATTACTTTTCATATTTCATGGCTATTTATTATGTAGACTTCCACTACGCTACCGTCGAGGCTTACACCGGATGTCATTAATTCAAAGTATTATGAAAAATATAATGTAGAAGCTCAAGAGTTGTTCAAGTTAGATCTACGAAAAGCAGCTGTAAACTTATTAGAAAAGGATGTTAAAATTGAGGTAACATAATTTACATATATATATGTTTCTACTTTCTTTTTTAAATATATGATCTTTAATGGATGTTTTAAGAAGAATTATATGATGGTACTTTTCTACTTTGAACAAATTTATGTATTTCAAATTCATACATTATTAAACTGATGTCATAGAATTTCATTTCGTCTTTATTGCTTTCAGGTTGACTCGGAAATCATAAATATGAAGTTGGAAAAACGATTTTTTTCTAAAAAAGGGGATTATTTTACAGCGCGAATTATCGAGATAAGGGAATCGAACCCTGGCAAGGAAGATAAGGTAAAAGTTACACTATCAGTTTTCCAGCCAAAGTTATAGCACGCATATACCTATGGACAATCTGATTTATAATTTGCAGCTGAAGAAATAAAAAGTTATTTTACAGTTTTGCATGGTAATCAAGCAATATAGTTTAGAATTGGGGTTAAATTCTGATAAATGCATTATCACAATAATTGTTTGTGTACTTTTTACTATAAATTTATACATGTACAACTTTGGAAGTAGCAAGTTAGCGTTAAATGAATTCTATAGCGAATGAACGGAAAAGTCATGATGAGCCAACTTCGGGTTAAGATTTTTGCACATGACAAATTCTGTGGTCCTGATAAATGCAGGTTCTGTATGTAGCAGTACAGGAAGGCAGTGTAAGCAGAGCGTGGATGAAAGCTTTGCATAAAGCTAAAGAGAAGAATT
The DNA here is from genome assembly GCA_032358265.1 of Vaucheria bursata. Lineage (NCBI taxonomy): Eukaryota > Xanthophyceae > Vaucheriales > Vaucheriaceae > Vaucheria > Vaucheria bursata. Next base: position 97,127 of record JAULBW010005522.1, on the reverse strand, counting down.
ACGGATCTTTTTCAATGCCTACTTCAGCAAGTGGTCTTCAAATACCGACATCCCCTGGTGGGTCAGTTCTACGGACAACTGTTAATATCACCCAAGCACTGGTTAGAATTTTATATATTTTTTAATTGTTGCACTTTGAGTTTTATATTTTTTGGAAAATATAGCAAAACGAAAGAGAATAATTTTAAAAGACACCTATACCATGACGAGTCACCAAATTCAAAGTTCACATGGATTCTTTCTTATCAGGTTACAGCTACGTTTACAGTTTGGCTTCTGCAATTTAAAATTAAATGCATTATTTGATTTCTACATTGAAATTATTAATGAGTTAGTGAATGTTTAACATGTTCCGTAAGTTTTTAGTATATCAACTTGAAATTATATTTTTTGTCACAAATAGCAATTTCATCTTGTCTATACATGTAATTTTCATTGAATGATTTTAGTACAATTACAGCCACTTCTATTTTTTATGATATATTCTGTGGAGCATATGTTTTTATATTTTAGCACTTTAAAATTTTATCAAAAAGTCCAATACCATTAAATACACTTTTAGTACATAAATATCTGAATTAAATTTCTATCTTGATTTCAGGCAAAACTAAAAAAGAACTCTGCAGCTGGTTCAGGTGATCAAACACGTGCTAGTTGATTTCAATTTGTCTTGATTTCAACAGTTCAAAGGTTTAAGATGGCGATACTAACTCTTATTTACACTTTGGAAAGTGTCGTTGTACTTGTTTTCCTTTTGAACTTTAGGTCTATTGCTGAAGATTTTATATTGTACCAGTTTTGCTGCGATACTTCTATTAGTTTTTTTAAAATATTGCAATTATAAATTAAAAAAGTTCGTATATGAGCAGAAATTTGTTGACATTTATTCATTTTGTACATTATGGATTGCAAACCAGAAAAATAACTGCCGAGTACATTATTTCATTTTATGTAAAAAGTTTGTATAATTGATTATTTTAAATCAAATGATGTAATTTTTAGAGAAGAGGCAAAAGGAAGATAGAGTATTGTTGATACTAGCTAAAGTTTGACTTACTGGAAATGCATCGTGTATATTGAGATATTCAAAGAATTAGCAATTATTTGGATTATAGTTTGAAGGCATAAAAGAATAAATGAGAAATTTTTTGTTGCAAGTCTAGTATGTTTAGGTTAAGGGATCCTCGTTTTTTTAATTTTGAAAACTTGTAAGATGGTTCAAGAGGAAAAACTCCTAAACTGAAATTACATATAAATGTTAATTTTTGCTTTTATTTCATTTATATAGGGCTTACCTCATTTTTCAGAATTCTTACTTAACTGCTATTTTAAAATTTCATGGAAGGTTAATTTACGTCCTTTTAAAATAGGTCTCGCCAAATTAAGCAGTGCTCCTGGTTCGCCTAATCGAGATTCTTTTGACGCAATGAAAAGGTTAACAAGGACCACTCAACGGCCCTGGTCGGGGGCAATTTCTTCTTTACGGTTTCAAATTAGGAAATCAATTCAGTTAATTGCCAGAATTCTTCGACACTTGGTTCGGAATACTCCAGACAGTCTCGATTTGGAGCACAGGTGTGTTCAATAAAATTGGAATTTGAGTCACATTTTTAGAGTACTTGTTTATAAAAGAAATTCAGCACAAGTTTGAATTTATTCTGTTAATGAGATGTTATTAGAATGTGTTTTTATCTCGAACTTCATTCAAGTCGAAGTGACACACGATTAACGCTAATGAACTATTAAGATCTTTCGTGAATTATTTATCATGATAGGAATTTTATGTAATATGTATGTTACGGTAAATGAACAATTTTTAACTTAAATTATTATTTTTGGGCTTAATTTTCTGTAATAATTGAAGCTCTCTGGATGTGCGTGAGCGTACATGTCTGTATCATTCATTTTGAATCTCTAAATATACCCGTCCAGACTTACATGACGAAAATTAGTTTAATTTTTAGCATTACTTACTGACACAGATATCAATTGCGTTTGTAACATGTTTCTTAGATATATTTGCTCTCGCCAAGTTGTACGTGAAGATGATCTAGCCCTAAAGAAATCAAACGAGTCGTGCACTGTTTCGCAATCTTCGCCAATCAAAATGCATGGTGATAGTAAACCTCAAAAGTCTGTCGTAGCGGTAAAGAATTTTATAAATATACAGACAAAATAGTAAATTCTGTACGTTATATTAAAGTAATTGTATTTCTATATACATAATTTGAATAGAACCATTCATATATACTTATTTGTAAATTTTTTTTCTAATCTATATTTAATTTTTTTCAAAATTCATCATAGCCAGTTTGCATTTATTTATGCTATTTTTAACTGTTTTCTGAGATTTTTTTAAGTTGAATGAGAAATTATTTGTCATGTTATGCATTTGATTGCTGCATCTACATAAAAAATCACGCACAACACATATATGTTTACGACTTTTCATATTCCATTTTTTTCAGGTGGTTGAATAGAAGAGCATTTGGAATGGTTTATATCATACTAGTATTCGTAATTTAAATATACTTAAATGCATATCTGAAATTTTCTTCGATTGTGTGAATTTTGATAAAATTTATATAGAGTAAATGTATTGGTACAATTCAAATTTGTCTTAGTTCATACATTGTCCATTCATAAAACACTACTCAAATGGTTTAGCCACTTTGAATCGAATTCCAGTTCCCAGAGTATTTTTCGAAGACTTCAAGAAATTCATATCCGAATAGCCAAATCTCTTGTGCCATAAATTTGCATTGTCAAAAGTGGGTAAAAGTATTGGATCAATTTCATTTTTCTCGGTGATACTGAAATTTGTCTTTATACATTTATTTTGATTCTTAGCAGGATGTAGTTAAAATGAATATGAAGTACTTAATCAGACCTGCTCGTCGTGAATCACTTTCATTTCTAAGCTCTAAGTGTCCGTTCTGTCCGAGTACTTATTTGACGTTCTTATTGCTCAATCCGCTAATGCTAGGTGTGTTTCCTTCATGTTGGATGAACCTCAAGCCAATATTCCAAGTGGAGAACGAAGGATGCAATGAAACCAATTAGCATGAGGGATTAAGCAAAATGACAATCAAACAGCATTACTATTGGTTCTTTCTAAAGTGATCAAACTTTCTTGTCAACCATCAACAGAAAACACCAAAAAACTTGTTTGCCACAAAAAAGGTTTCTCCTGGATTGACTTTTTACAACTCGAAATCATTTACATCCGACTCATCTAGCGCAAATGCATTTGGCAAAATACAACACTTCCTTACTAGCAAGAAGTCTTCTACTCATATTTTCTTTAGTCCCCTTCCGGTACTCATATATATATTTCCAGTCTTTAACCTGGTTCTAAAGCTCCCATATGTTATCTTCATCTGAGTAACCTCTCCATTTCTCCAAGTACTTGTACCTCCTATCAGCATCGTCTTGATAACTAAGGATCACTTCAAAACATAGACCGAACTGCTCAACCAACAACTGTATCAGCTTCCAACCAGGCCAACATGTATGCATACTTACCATCACAACCAACAATCTTCTGCAGCCCCTATCTAACCACGTCCTATCACTGTTGCCAAGTTGAGTCTAATGCATATACAATCTTTCCAAGCTATGGCCCTTTTATTATCTGCCCCTATGCATTCCATAATTCTTGACTCTTTTCTTCTGCTGTTCATTACATTACAAACTTGGAGGAAAATATTTGTACTGACTCTTGTTGCTAGGCTTAAAGATCTTCAGATTCTTTTCAGTAATACCTACCTCAACAGCTTCTCTACCAGGTTGCTACAGTTCTACAAGTAGCTGCTACACCCTCTTTCAAACACTAACTCTAACTGAGCCAATTGGGCAGTGCAGTTAGTATACATTTTGACAACCATATGTATAATTAGCAGTACAAATGACCACCATGTGTTTATGCAGCTCAACTTTTTCTTTAATACATCAGAAACAGTTTTGATTGCTTCCTCTGCTAAATTACTAGCTTGAAAATTATGGGCTTCGCAAAAATTTTAGAAAGCTGGTAGGTAAACACATATGATATATAAAAATCAGATTGAACAGCAGTTTATAAATAGTCCCAGCAATATTTCCCGACAAAACCAACCTAAATACGCACACAATTACTGCACAAAAGCTTTCCATTGTTTTCACCTCTGAGGTCTGGCACATTATGTAGATTGCTACCATATTCCACAGGAAAAGGGTATATCATGCAATATTAGTGATATCCTTTATTGCAAACATTTAATTGAAAACAAATATTGCATTAGTTTACCTTGTAATAAATGTTAAAATGCATTCCAGGCCACCATAATCCAGCATCTCAATGTCAAATACTTTATCTGTATCTTTATAAGGCACGATCATTGATTGACTCTATCAGTTTCTTCCCCTTCACTTTAGTCAACATTTTTTTCTGACTAATCATTCTTGGTGCCCGTGATGTGCTGCATTCACTCTGTCTTTACAAGTAGAATTCATTTTACTTGCTTGTTTTCAAAATTATTTGTAATGCATATTTTTTTATATTGCTACAACAGTGCATCAGCAGCAACCTTTTCTCTCATACAGGGCTCATTTCAAAATGACTTGCCATTTATTTATCTATCTAACAGACATGCATTATATTTTAATGTGTTTCTGTGTTAGCAGGAAAGTTAATGCTTGCTAGTCAGTATGCTGTGCAAACTACATTCATTTAAAAAAATGATTTTGACCAAATAAGTACCCAATTAAATGTGCAACATTCCTGTTTGGTAGTAAAATACTGTACTCCTGGCCCTTTAAATACTAATGAATTGGTGCATTATTCTCATACTTTCCTCTTTTTTTGGTGTTAAGGCAGCCCCAATCCCACCATCAAAGCACCTATGTAAAAATATATGTATTGACTAATATCTGGCAAAACTAAAATCAGTACTTCATTTGTAAAAGTTACAAAAATAAGCTTTTTATATTTCTTCAGTCCACACAACCAATCCCTTTTGCTATTGAATCATTATTAGGGATTTAATGACTGTGATAAAGTTCAGTATCCATTCAAGACCATTTGTCAAGCAGTTAAGAAAATTTACTTTTAATTATAGCTGCAGTTTGCTTAGTTGAATTAATTTATTACTTTATTAAGGTCAAGTTTACATTCCTCTCTTTATGGTATGTCCTGGGTAAGCAATACAACCAGCCATCAGTACATACTTTCCCAGGCATAATTGAATGCATCATTAATTATTACCTGCAAAGAGTCTCTTTCTGTTCACTATTAACTTGTCTGAACAGCTTGCTGTCAGCATGATGTTTTTGATGCATACACTGACTTCATTAACTTTCTCAATTATCTATGCTGCTGCTGTCTGAAACAGTACCATCATTTATTTGGTTCCAAAGCAGACTTCTACAAGTTGGCACTGTTTGCCATTCCATAGAATCATACCTTAGATTGGCCAGACTGATGAATCTCCTACTGATGGTTTGAGTCAGCTCAGTTGAATTATGTAAATGATCATTTATTAGTCGAGTCCTGGATTACCTTGGTTACCTTTTGTATTGCACTCAAATTTTTCTTAACTTTTTCAAATATTAGTATGTCCGATTGTCAATCACTTTTCCTTCATTTTTATCTTTTGTACTGCTAAAAGAGGAAAATGCTATTCATTTACTAGTACAGTTTACTTGATCAATCCTTTTTTGATCAATATCTGAGTTCTAAAAAAAGTCTCAAGATTGAACATAGCAGCACAAAAATGGAATTGGTACGGCCAGTGCCAATTTGTTACTTAGCTTCTGACTGGCAATATGCTGACTCTGGTATGGAAGATTCTGGGGTTAGTAAACTTACCAACTCACTTGCCATTTTTCTCTGCACAATGACAATTGAAATCACTGGACCTTTTTCCATATCCAAACCTAAATCAGTTTATTTGAACTAATTAATGGACCTTTTTCTTTACTTTGTTGTCTAGACCACAGTACTGATATCCAACTCATACTGAAACACAACATAGGGAATAGGACAGTTGCAATAATTTGTTTACAGTTGTTGAGCTCAGCAACCTCTTATTTTACCTGGTGTCAGCAATTAACCCCTAAGGGGATTAATTCTACTCTGTAGCTGTAGTACATTTTTCCTGATACTATGTTAAAGTTTCAGTTTATACTATGAGAACAAGTTCTAGTTTAGATCACAAGAAAAAGTTTCACTAAGTGATATTTTGTTGAGTTAAAGTTATCCCATTTCTATCAATACAATTTAGCATGCAATAATATATGCATTCTGTCACAGATTTCTTGTGTTTTTGTTGTGCCTTACATTTCTAAGACCTGGATAAAATCAGCAGTTGATTAATGGTGGCTTTCTGCACTCATTTCCGTTCTTGCTGCTGAGATAAAACTCACTATAAATTGAAATTAATGTAACAACTGCTCTTTTAGTGTAATAAGATATCATAAAGTAAAAGTTGAAAGAAGACTGATGAGGATGTACATAAATGTTCAATAAAAATTAACAGTTTTTTTACTAACACATAATTCCTATTGGCTTTTGCTTCATGGATTGTCAGCTTTAAGATCTGAAAAATATTTTGTGTTTGCTGTCTATGAGTATATTTTTTTACACTTGACAGTTTACAAATAATTAAGTACAGTTCATATTTGAGTTCTTTACAACATACACAGTGTGCATATGTTCCAATGCTTCTAAGCATATCAACATATTTAATGTTGAAAAAATGTTTATACAAACTAATTACAATCATTTAGCATATCCAAAACTTATTAATACATTGAATTAGAATGCATTTATTTTATGCCTCAAAAATTGTGTTCAAAACTAGTATGTGGCCACTAAGCATTAGTAAACCTTGCTGCAGATTTGTCAGAAAAACTGATAAAAACTTATAACTTATTTGTACATACCATAGAGAAGTGATGGGTCTCTAGTTTTTAGCAGCTCATGCCATAAGTTTTAGTTTGTTTATACAGGATTTGACTTTACACTTGCTTGTTTATTGTTCATTCTACTTGGTTTGCTTATAATATATCATTTTATTTAAATAAATTGACAGAGTAGTTATTCAAATAATATTTTGAAGATTGGCCTATACATGACATGAATAAGCTTGTATTAATAATATCAAACTACTACCTTGAAAAGCATCAAAATTGTATGTAGGCAAAAAAAGTTTAAGTTGAGCAGAAGGCTAGCCTTAATGTTTAACATGAATTTATATTTTGGCCAGACTCAGGAAATCTTCTATGCAAGGTCAGATTATAATGAGATCTGCAAAGTTGAAATAATTAGATTAAACAACTTGTAGAAGCAGATTTTACTGGGCAGATGCATTATGAAGGCTTTAATTGTATTTGACAAATTACTCGAAAAATATAGTCAGTATTTAGTTTTGAATTCACATTTGCTTTAGATCTCAGGAAAACTTAAAAATATATGTATATATTTTATCATCAGTATGAAGTACTATTTATTTGTACTCAACCTGACATGGGTTAATGTATCTTAAAGATTCTAAGTTACATTTTTCAATTAGAGGCAGAATAATTTTTTAATGAATTTGGTCTGGATTCAAGGTTATGATGATACATTGAGTGAATCGATGCACTCAGAACATTGTGTAGTCAGCCTGTTAGTATGTTTTTGTGTTCAGTTTTTTTATCTTGTGGCAATTCAAGCTTTGAATCATGCTTTCGTATAGATTATGATACAGTTCAAATGATTTCTAACTTATCTATAGAATATTTTATAAATATAATAAGTGTAATTCTATTCATTGAAAGGATTCATAGAAAACTTTATCTGCATGATTTCTTTCAACTAAGAAAAAATCCGTTGGTGATTAATGCATTTACAGCTTTGAAGTGCGAGTTGTAAGGATTATTCGCGTAACAGTACTTCGGATTTGTTGAATTGATTCTGTGCTGGATATGAAATATAATTTCAATATTTTGTACAACAAAAGGCAACGGATATGATTTTTTTCTTATATCCGTGATATGAACTATTTCCACAAATGCCTAAAATTTTTTTATGGAAAGTAAATAAATAAATTTGATTGGTTCTAGCAGTAGCGAAATATGTAACAGAATTATATGTTAGCTGCAAAAGTTATGAGATGTCGCCAACTACTGCAATGGCAAATGCTGTGATATCCATTGCTAGCTTTTTTGTTGTGAAGGGATTGCAAAGTGCAGCTACGAACGATATTTATGCCAGATCAACTTGCAAGTTTCTGAGATCGGCTTCTGCAAGCCGTTCTTTTTGCGCAAAAATATCTCTGGAAAGAATATCTGATTGGAGTGAGACAGAATTACAAAATAAGACAGTTGCAGAGCTTCGAGATATGTATCGGTAACTTCTTTTAGACATGTGCAGTGGTTATTTAATCTTACGACTGAATATAACACTTTGATGTGAATCGTTATGCGCCAAAAGTGCCAAGTTTCTCTTTCTCAAGCGTTTTTTGTTTTTATATTTTTTATTGTTGCAGGCCAAGTAAATTTTTAATAAGTCGGATAACTTATGTTAACGTGCTTTAGAAAACATACCGAAATTACTACAGCTCACGTTAACCGCATAAAAACTAACATCTTTAGCTCAGCTACAGTGTGATCATGCATTTTACACGACTTTTTGAAAGTATATTTCTAATCTTTACATAAAAAATTCATTGATATTGCAGAAAGCTCGGAGGAACCCCTGGAATACTTCGAAAACGAGAACTGATGGAAAAAATTTTACCTCTCTTAAAGAATGTTCCGGATATTGCCAGTCACAGTGCATCGACTTCGCCTCTAATTATCAAGTCCGCTACAATAGAGATAGAACCTCGTACGCAAGGTAAAGTTTACATCTTAAATATATCTGAACCTCACCTGATCATGATTTTTTCATTATTTCCCACTTATCACATGTATAGTTTAGAAGATCATGTAGATAAATAATATGTTAGATGTATGCAAGATAATATCCTTCAAATAATATGATTTCAATTGTTGCTATATTCGATTAGTAAAGGCTTGTTTTTTATTCTTTCATTTTTTCGTTCATAGAGTCAAATCATGCCACTCATTTGCATTCAGAAACAGACATCTCCCATGTTCTGCAACCTTCCGAAATCTTAAAACCAGAAAGCGATACAAATGAGCTGTCGAATAATAACAGCAATGTCTTCTTGAATCAAGAAAGATCTAACAGGTAAACAAATGAATTACATTGCACAAATGTCGAAAATTACCAGAAATAATATCGATTTCTAAATGTATAAATGAGAGCGAGATTCAACAAATTAAGACAGTATTAGCCATTTCTAATTATATGCATACATTAAGTATTACTCCAGACTAGTATAGTATACGATACCGTCTAAATATGTTGCAGAATACGTTTCTAGAACAATGCCCAAATTGAACTTTGCATGGTACATATGTTGACGTCCATCAATTATTCTATTTTATGTTTCTAATTTTAACACTATTCTTTTTGTTTGACCAATCAAATTTACTGATTTACTTTTCATTGTGGGGGAAATTTAAGACTATTTGTATTTGTATGTATTTGTTGCAGAGAGACAAATTATAGGAAAAATGGACGACTCAGTACTCAACAAAGGAAGCCGCAATATAATCAATCCAGTTTAGAAACTAGTACAAATACTTATACTAGTAGTCACCAGACTAATACGTATCAAAATAGTAGCAGCAAGTACAGTTCAGCTAGGAAACAAAGTCATCCATCTCAAGTACAACAAGAATATCGTTCTAGTTCAAAACATAGACGATTATTACCAAAAATTCCAAATACTTACAGAGTGGGACATTGGAATGATAAAAAGGGACCAGACGATTTTGAGGAAAGTTGGCTAATAAAGGCGAGTTGCAATAACCAAATGTGAGTCATTTTTTGTATGTATGTAAGGCTGGAAAAATAACTTCCATATAATACCCAGTTTCTTCGTAAATTTTGACATAATTTATTTTTTATGGTTTTTTACTCCGTAAAAAATCAACAATCCCTCTAATTGAATTATATTTTACACCTGGTCAATATTTCAGTACAGTTTTGATCGTAGATTTATTTCGTAATCTTGCAATTTCTTTCGGAAATGTAAGTTCAATGTGTAAAAGCAAAACTCTCTTTGATAGCCTGAATTTCTTGTAATTTTATTTATTGAACTATGGATAAAAGTTCATTTTTAATTTGAAAAATCTCATATAATTTATAAATGTAAAAAAATGATCGGTTTATAAAATGGTGCTGTTACTGTGCTTGCGCCAATTCAGTAATGTCATATATTATGCATACATTCATGTATAAATTTGATTTGTTGGGACCGCAGAATTAATTCGTTTATATCTGATAATTTGAAGCTGATCTTGGTGCAATATGTCTTTTTTTTGTTATTCATTATAAGGGAAAGTTTGCTAAAAATAAGTTCATTCTATCCGAAAGTTATTCTGTGTGCTGTTTCGGTTTTGTCATGATTAAACTTTTCATCACCGAAATGGGTAAAATTCACATATTCTTTTATTTTCCAATATAGATTTATAGAGCATCCTTTTTTAGAACATAGGGATGCTAGACCAGCTAGGATACCGGCATCTGATATCGATTTATTATTCCTGGGTACTGCTAGCTGTATACCCAGCATACATAGGTATTTTTATATTTTTTTATTCTATAACAAAATGAGTTTTAATTTGACTGCATATTTTGTTTTTTTTCCATTCTTAATTTGTATAGGATTTGTCGGCAGATTTTATAAAAATATTTTTTTGTAATATATCTGCAAGTTTGTGGGATAAATTTTGTTCTATATGTTTATTTTATATATGATGATAGTGAGCACGAAGAGAAGAGCGATAGAGTAGCATCGATTTCTTTGTAACAATGTTCTATGAATCATTTCTATGGTTGTCATTCAATAAAAGCTGCTATACTATTATATTTATACTCAACTTGTTAGTATCAAAATGAAATCACATGATGAATGGCTAGTGTTATTTGAACACTTTCAAAATATAATGAAAATTAATATAGGGGTGTGTCTAGTCTTGCTTTTCGTATGGGGGGTGACATTTGGTTATTTGATGCTGGTGAAGGAACTCAAGTTCAAATACAACGATCGCCTTTAAAACCGACCAAAATTTCTAAGGTAATTTTTTAAAATATATTCATACAAACTATTTATAATTTTTGCATATGTGAAGTAAAATTTTATTAGTTTGGATATGCATATGCCTAGCGATTGAGATCTTGGCTCTATTGTATTAGTAATGGTCTTTACGAAGCAAAATTTTTGCCTGCCTGTAACCTCTCTTAACTTATATAGTTGATTGAAGTTAGAATGAGATTATTACTTCTTAATATATATATCATACTGAAATTTTGGTTTAAGGGCTATTATTTTAGAGGAGTCTTCCTGTGAAGGACTCATATTTTTGTGTGGGTTAGCTATCTAATATCTGCTTAAATTGATGGGTGCATTGGTTTTGACTTAGTATGTTTTTATATTCAAATTTAGATGATCAAAAGTAATGTTTATATACATATACTACTCTTTAGGTAGTTGGGTGTTTTGAATAATATGCTGAGATTACTTAGTCGACTAGATATTATATTGGCAACTATTTTTCAGACTAGATGATATGCATAGTAATCTAAAACTGTTCTGTTATTATTCTAGAATGATATTCATATTAGAAAGTTGCTCACAAATAGTATCGCTCTCTGTTTCCTTTATCTCAACTTTTTTTACTTTTTCTATCGTATTCAGAATCATTACAATAGATACTGTAAAATTTGATAGGTATACATTTTTGAACAGATTATTAGATAAATCGGCATATAACGAAAAAATGAGATGGATCACACGTTCATGTGACTCAGATGTGTGTAAAATCTATAAATTGCTCCTATAATTGATTCATATACTTATCCTTCCAAAGATTCATAAAGATTGAAGGTTACGGCAAAGTATAAAGTTTTCACTGAGAATTAAATCTTTAAGAGTTACAACTTTTTGTCTAAATTTAAGTCATTGTGTACATGCTTATGGAAAACTTTTATTATTTGGTGTTATGCGGTTTAGATCTTCATGACGCATCTCCATGGTGATCATATTAATGGATTGCCCGGACTGATTTGCTTGATGGGACAAGATAGAGATAGAGAGTTATTACCTCCATTAGAAATATATGGACCGGCTGGGCTTAGAATGTATCTAAGAACTGCCTTGAGGTGTTCATACAGGTAAAATTAATAAATTTGTTTATAATTTAGTGCTATGTCAATTATATTCAACTATCTCTGTTTGTATAAATTATATGAATTATGCTGATGTGAAAAAGTGTCTTTTTGAAAGTTTTCGAATTGAAGAAAATATTTGCTGAAGTTGACTTATGAAAATTATTCTATTTTATGAATCCACCAATTAAAATCATGTAAGCATCTTTCATAATGTATACGCGTGCTATAATAGAGGCTAAATGACAGAAATAATTTGGTGATATCATTTTGCGATATGAAGCCAAAAAACTATCTCTTTATTTGTGTGCAGTTCAAGCAACATATATTTATATAAATAATAAGCTCTTCATTTCAATAAATAAAATTACATCTCTGTACAGATACAGGTTAAAAATCGACATCGACATGTTTTATAAATGTAATATTCAATATACTCAATATTTCTCGATACATCGAATATTGTATGCATTTTTGTATGGATTTTATATCTTTTTGTTTGTGCAGTCGTATTGCTCCCCATTATGTTGTCCACGAATTACACGATTTGCCTCATTTACATGGAGATTTTGTACCCCCACCGGTACCATTTCATATTCAACTTGAACGAGATCTTACGTATGGTGAAGTCAGCGAGGGCTTGAATATATTTCCGGATAGCGCAACAGGCCTTTGGAATCTGTGTAATGAGTCAGGTCGAACTGTAGTAGCGGGTCCGATGAAGCATACAATTCCATGCGTCGGTTTCGTAATAATTGAGCAGGACAAAGAAGGAACTTTAAAGGTTAGTTCTATCCTGTTGTCAGTTCTTTTGGAACGTTGAGCTTTTGGTAGAAGTGTTGAAGATGTTCAAAAAAAGAACAACAAATACATCATCAGGAGAAGAGGATCTTGAAGAGCTATAAAAGGGCAAAAACATGCTTTGATGACTCCTCAGCTCATTTTGATTTTTTGTTGAAAGGCCATATTCCGGAATATTTCTTAGGGGTTCAAAAGGGTTTATAATAATTTAACATCCCTTTTTCACTAGATAAGAGCTTTTTCACTGCGTATATGAGGTACTGTTTGTTTTCCTAAAAACTCGCATTCTAGAAAGTCATCTTCTACTTATAAATTCATATTTTTATTGAAAAACTCAATTTGTTCAGGTCTCGTCACAGCTCCTCCCTTGCTGTGCACTGATTTTCTGAGTTTGCATTATACTAACAACTACCGTACGTTACTCCACACTTTTGGGATAAAGTGTTCATTACTTGCTGAGTATCAGCAAGTAATCTAACCTGTACCAATGCTTCAAGTTTTTTTTTATAGACTGCATGAGCAATATCATGTTGTCATAATATTATAGGTTAACTTTCACGTGGAGTTATCTTGAAATTAATAGTCGTCTCTTTTCTCGTTTTGGTGCAAACTTTTTAACGTCGATTTATATGTATACATTGTCTTATTAAAGTCACAGTGAATTATTTTCATCAAATTTGTACACTTTGAATGCTCATTTCTAACTATCTCATATACATATGAAATATATGGTTTTTCTTTCAAGTACTAGGAATAGGCTTCAATTTTTGATGTATCAATATTTATGCAGATTGATGAAATTACTGAAGCTCTGAACAGAAATGCAGAAGCGATAAAAGAAGAAATGGGTTATAGGTATGTTTTTATAGTATCATATGTTGGGTATTCTTCCATCGTTAGGCTACCATGATGCATTTCCATCGCTGAGCCCCTTTGTTTGCGTGTTTTACACTGACGATCGCTCTAAATTCCACAATTTCAATCCAATTCGGTTGAAAATGGCAATTTAAGTACTGCCAATTATCACTTAAAGGATTCTGGAATAACTGCTTTGTGTTTTCTTCAGCCTTTTCTGTGAAAATAACTGTTCTTATTTAATTAAGTATTCTTAATAAAAAATCAATTGTTCTGTATTAAACTAATTGTTTTTAAAAATTTAACTGTTCTTTATAAAATGCCCTTTTAAAAAATTAGTAAAAATTAACAGATCTGAGTTTATCCGCGAACTGAAACATGAACCGACTTTTTTTTACGTGGATGTATTGACTGTACTGAAGTATAAATAAGAATAATTTTCAATTCATTTAGCTTTTTATTTATAGAGATCACCGTAAACTGCTGGCTGTTATAAAATCAAATTTCAAGGCCGGCGGAACTTTTAAACTTCCAGGGGACGGAACAATTTTAAAATACGATGAAATTATGAGTCCTATTCGTCGAGGTCGAAAGGTTTGAACACTTTTCTCTGTATGTAATCATTTTATTTCGATATTACCTGCTGTTTTTCATACAGAATTTATTTGGTATTCTGATGAAAATTCCCAGTTTTTTCTTATTTTTCAAAAGTAGATGACATTAAAATAGTAATTGTTATGATATTATTTTTTTAATTCAAGATTATTTGTGATCCTGGTTTATTGCTATAGTATTTATTTCTATTTATTTTAGGAAATAGTTGATATGCATGAAATTTTTTTTTAAATAACATACTTTTAGATATTATCCGTATACCTTTGCTGCAAACAAAAAATTTAAATAAAATTTGCAGCAGATTTTTCATGCAAAGCAAATTTCTATATAAGCCTCTGTATGTCATTTTTTCAATGAATTATCAACTAAAAAGTGTTGTGTTTTGGAGATTTTTATCAACTTTTCAGGATACAATGTCTATTGAATACATAGTTAAAGATGAAGCTTATATTTTAAATTTGATTGAACAGTTTTCTAATCTGGATAAAAAATCTGAATGAAAATACTGCTTGCTTCCAACGACGACTTTCGATAGTTGTTATACTCAACCTATCTGATTATATGCATATTATCATATGAATACAAATTTTATATGATATATGCATCAGCTCCAATTTTTTTCTGTAGCTATAGATATATTGATTAGAAACATATTTGAATACATTTATTTTTAATAGATTGTTATTCTGGGAGACACTTGCGATGCCAGCTCATTAGAATCTGCAGCAATGGATGCTGACGTTGTCGTTCATGAAGCAACCAATTCCTATCTCATACCATGGGATAGTTCTGGATACGATGCTGTAGAGGTAGTAAAATGATTTTGAATGCGTAAGATGTATTTTATTACATTTCAGCTGTCGTTGTATCTTGTGAAATATTTTTTTAGATTGATTATTTTTTACCATCGTCGATAAAGGCGATATTGTGGTACTTTTATTGTGCGAGATATGTCATCAAGATGGTTTGCTTAAGAATTTACATAAAGAAATTTTATTTATTTCTCAATTCATAATATCCACTGTCAATAGGAAGACGCCTTAGCGAACCGGCATTCGTTGTGTGATCTCGTTGTATTTATGCCAATCAAAAAAGCTACAAAATTTTTGTATTCGATAACAAAAGAATAATATTCAACTTAAGAATTAAGTATTATTTTCGCCTAAATGAAAACATCACTGAATAAATGCTGGCTCTCTAAAGTAGTCGTGTCAGTAGATTTTTGATGAATAAATGTATGTTTACAGTAAGCTGACTATTATTCTATTTCTATTATCCAGCATACCATAAACTATTCATAAATCCAGGTGCGAAATAAGTTTCTAGAACAATTCTGTGTTGAAGTATAATTGTATTACTACAATCAAAAATATTATTCTATCGTTTCCTATATTATTTTTCTCTTCTGTTTTTTGATGAAGTCCTAAATTATTCCTTTTTTCGTATAGTATGCAGCAGTATCACACGGACATAGTACACCCCATATGGCAGCACAATTTGCGAAAAAAATAAGAGCTAGGCAACTTATTTTAAATCATTTTTCACCTAGGTATCACGGAGATGACCGGCCTTGTAGGTACACAAAAAAATCTTAAAAGTTCTTAAATTTTTTTCATTTAAAAAAGTAAAATACTTGATACTGTGACCGTGTACTGGTTCAGAAAAATTCGTATTTTCACTCTTTTGGGAAATTTAGAAAGGCACTTGAAGGCATACATGACGATTGAATATACGATTAAAATGATGTTGCCACCAGGCGCCTGTGACTTTATTAAGTTTGCATCAGTTTTTTTAAATATAAATCTCAAGCTGTCAATGAAGAGTTGATATTACAAAAACTGATACTGTCCGTTACACCAAAATGATTATTGAATCAAATATTATGGATTCAGAGATATCAATATGTACCATCAAACAAAGCTTAATGTAGTGGCAAGCTATCAAATAAAGGAATGCTTCATTTAGTGGACCATCAATTTATGGAATATGAAATGCATAATATATATATACATATATTGATGCATTTTTTTGAGAATTTTATTGAATTTTTTGTGGATAATATTTTATACGTTACAGTTTGGCCATCATGGAAAGAATAGCTAGACAAGCTGCTAGAGCGGGAGATTTAAAAAGACACCAGGTAAACAAATATGTATACAGCAAATCTGGTTTAGAAAAGCTCCATTTGCATATTTCATCGATATATTGTCTTTTTGCTATGTAGAAAAGAAAGATAGTAGAGGCGACTATTTTGCTATATACATATATATATATATTAGCATTCATTTTAAATTGTTGGTTTAATTTGACTAAACGTGAATGAACCAGAGATCATCGTTTGGTTCTACAGTAATTTCACCGCTTAATTAGAACTGCTTTATATTAGATAATTCATGAACGTGGTTTATAAATTGACACTGAAAATTTCGAAATAATGCCGGTGAAAATTCAGTCAACTAATTTTCGATTATTATTTCAAATATGATCGAGATGCAAACTGAACAAAGCGGTTTTGGTTAGTGCAGTTTTTTTCACAGGCCTTATTTACAGCTTTAATCGAGGGCTACTCGGCACTTGAAAGTTATATATGAATTAGTTTCTGATATTTGATAATACAATCTGATTACTACATATTCGATTATATTTGCATAAATTTAATCTTTACTTATTTTTCATATATTCTATAGGTGCTGACGGCTCACGACTTGTTGCAAGTGCCGGTTCCCGAGAAAAGTGGTTGGGCAGATTATGAATTAGCTGAGTCGGAAGCAATGGCAAAACTCGACGAAAAAGTTAAAGAATGGCTTGAGAATGCAAAACAAAGAGATGATGTCGCTGAAGATGACAATAGTAATCACGAATCTATTAGAACATCAAATTTCAATGAAGATATATAATTTTACCTCGAATTTCTTGTATGGCATTCTTTTTTCTGTATGATTATATAGTAAACTTTGAATGTAATGAATCCATTGGAACCACCGATAAATTCATCATACCCAAAGTTGGAAGCTACCTGGCAAAATATGACTCTTCATTTATTCTTCACAAGTGAAAATTTATTAGATACAAATTCATCCTGCACAAAGTTGACAACTATGAAATTTTTATATTAGCTATGATATTATTAGCAGCAAATTTTGCCGGAATTCAGTTCAAATTAGCTCAGTATTAGACTATATTTACAGTTCAGTTCAGATATTTTTGCAGTTCAGTTCCGGAATTCAAATGATTGAGATTCGGACAATTTTACGTGGAAAACACACCTCGCACTTTCTTGCAAACAGAAATTATTAAGTCCAAAATATTACTGTTGGCATATTTTTAAGTCAATAATTACTGCAAAACTTAAAAACATAAGTTCTAAAATATCATTTATATTAATCGCTTTAAATCTAATTTCCGTGCGAATATTTATTTTGTATTTGTTGATAGTTGACCAATAAAAATAATATGAAAAAATTTGCTTTCTTACGTCTAATTCTAAACCTGAAAATTTGGAAATGATGCTTCAGAGGAAAAATTGTACAGAACATTTGAGCATCGAGTTTCCTATGCATACTCTTAATCTTGTGAGGTTATTATGTTAGCACTTCATAGAGTAAATTTTGAATATAATGGTCTGTTTAGGCACACCATAAAACTTTATTGCTGTCTGGACTATACAGTTACTGCTACAATTCCCATTCAAGATTGTTATCCATTATCTATCTATACTTGTAATTTATACTATCAATTCTATTGTTCCGATTCAACAGTTTAATCTCCGAGATCTTCCGACAGCACTCTTTTCGTAATTTCTTTGTATCTACTTACTAGATTTGCCACCGCTATAACTACGTTTTCACATTCTATTTCTAAACAACCACCTGTAGTTGCAATTATTATCTACCTACCTTGGCCAAAATATATTACATTTACACATTCTCGCACACTTCTTCTACTTCTATCCACCTCTGTGGATATCTGTTTTTGCAGCGGAGCGCTGGGTGCTAGAGTTATTAAGTCTTTTGGTATTTCACATTATTTATATATTTCTTGTTCTAATTCTTTCTTTCTTTCTTGATTAATTATTATTCATTATCTTATCTTACTCCGTGATCTCAGGATTGCGGTGCACTCTCTTTTTTTCTTTTTTCTTTTCTTCTAACAGTTACATCCATCAATATGGAAGTAGATCTTGGCGCAATATAACTCTTTAGCTTATTATTTAAAGAGAAAATCAATAAAAATTGAATGTTATATGCAAAAGTTTATCTTGCAGGATTGTTAATATCAATGAACGTAGCACATATGTATATTTTAGTACTTGGCTTCTAGCACTAATTATTTTGAATCTCCGTAAGAAATGTTACCCTCTAATTTAGTAGCTAAACAAAAAATATATTATTAAACTTACAAAGTAAAAAAGTACTGTATAAAATAATACAGAAATTGAATTGTGAATTTCTTAGCTTGACTTATAATGCACACAGATTTAACAGTACACATAAAATTTAATATTGTAAATTAATGCTATTAGGTGGTTGATTATTGACTGCTTGTACTTGGTTGATGTAAATTTAAGAATTGGAGTTAGGCCTTAAATGAGATAAATTCTTGAGTAAAAGTATCACAGGTCAAAAACGCTACCCATATAAACTTGACAGCAATAACCCAGAAAAAGGGAACCAAGCATATTTTTCTCACCAAGCATTATAAACCTCTCAAGAAATGTATGCTTATCACCAGTTGTAAACCCATCAAGAAATTGAAAATTAACTCAGCAATAAAAGTTGATTTTAGTGAAAAAATTAGGATTAACGCCATTCAAAATACTGTTTGACTTGTATTTATCACTGGAAAGTATTTCCAATTTCCATGCTACACATTGCTTCAGTAATTAAATCATCTTGTGGATGTATGTAGCCAGAACCTATTTTTCTAACACTGCATTAACATGCTGACAAAATTGAAATAATATTTTTATGGAGAATTATCTATTATTTTTGAAATTTTATATTTGTTGATTCAAATATGTCAGACTGTGTAGAGATTTTGCTATGAAATCAATGCTTTTGTTAACTTTGCTGAAGTTGTGCAAAGAATAGAGCCTTCCACATGTATCTTTTTGCTTACTAAGATGTCATTCTTATTTACATTTCATACCTGAAGTTCATTGTATCTAGCACCCTGTAAACAAGCAGCAATTTTGTAATTGCTGTACCTAAGTTTTCCTCAAAATTCAAAATTTTCAAATTAAAATTTTGTGCATCTTTTATAGTTCTTTAAAAAATGCAATAGCATTTCTCTTTTCAAATACCAGCAAAAAGTTTCAGTATGATAATTATTTTTTTATAATTTAAGATTAATTTTTTTCTTTAATATTGGGCAATTTCATGAAGTTTGAAATTGATTTGAAGTGATGAAATTTATATAAGACATAACTTGCACTACAATAATTATTCAATATCAACTTCTATGACTTGTGATGTTTGTAGTTTAATTGGAATGTTAAGTTTAAATAGTTTTTACTGTTTTATAAGAAAAACCATTTTGCTAATAAAATTAAAAAGCTTTTGTTTTTGAATTTGTTCAGGCCAAGTTTACAAGAGAAAAAAACAATATATTATGAAGCAAGGGCCATTACTTATCACATGCTGTAGGAGCATGTTGCATGTGAAAGCGTATTTCTGCTGGGAGAAGCAGAAAAGTTTAATAAAAAAGGAAAGCAAAACACAAAAGAATTTGTTGAATTCCAAAGAGTCTCTTAGAAATTGGAAACAAGTTTACAAAAAACCAAAAGAAGATTCCAATCTTGGTCAATGATAAAATAAATACTGTATTTTCAAATAGATTGGAAATGTCAGTAAAAATACTTCATGAAATGAACTGTTGAAATGTAGAATGGATCCTGAAGTAATCATGAATAGACAAATAAGATAAGTCTGAAGTAAGATATGAATTAAGGTGGTTATATACGGATATAACAGGTCATGGGCCATGACCTGGAATAGAAATTGGAGCAGTAACACAGAAGTCCTCAGTTTAATTACTAATATAATCAAAAATTTGTAATATTGTCATGTACATACAAATGGATAGCTCAATATGTAG
The DNA here is from genome assembly GCA_032358265.1 of Vaucheria bursata. Taxonomy (NCBI): domain Eukaryota; class Xanthophyceae; order Vaucheriales; family Vaucheriaceae; genus Vaucheria; species Vaucheria bursata. The sequence goes on along the minus strand of JAULBW010005522.1, from coordinate 76,498 downwards.
TGAACACAGCCAAATGATCAGTGCTGACAACCATACTAAGAAAAGTTTGAGTTCGAAAGGTTTAGATACAAAATATTGCTAATATTTACTATGGTGCTATGAGGCAGGTCCAGATGTGCTTCAAATTTAATGTTATCAGCATGAAAAACATCGTACCTGTCAGGAGTTGAAAAACCAAACGTGTTGACAGAGTAAGGCCAGAACTAACCAGGCAAAAATATGCACAAAACAAGGACAAAATTCTCAATCTTCACAATGAATTCAAGCACAAAACAAGTAGAGCTAACAGGGAAAACGTGATATTAAATGTTGTTTCCGCCACTGAAGCGGAAACAACATGATACAAAATAAACTGCACGCATTAAGTCGAATTATGCAACATCCGGACTACTAGTACTACTACTAGCAATGTAGTACTAATTATGAATATTTACTATGAAAATAAAACATGCAACAATGAATTTGTCCCGGTACTGGGAGAATTGGGAACTGTCACTTGATTCCAACCCGTGCGACTACATTTGCTTAAGTCCTAACAGTGCCATTCATGTATTATTATGCTGTGTACAGTAGTTGCATTAATTCTGACTAGTAGTATAAATTATTTTTTAGTGTACTACATGTCATTGACAATGTTGTAACAATTATAAAATAATTGTCTTTTCTTGTTATCTTTCTTTGCTTGAATGTATCTCTCTCTACCAATGCATCTATGTTGACAATAATTTTTTACATAGCATGCTGAAGTTTTAGAACAACAGTACCTTACATTTGGGCTTCATAGCTTGCTAAAAAAACCAGGCAATTCATTCTGAACCAATATTGCCTTGATATCATGATGATCTACTTTGTTACTGATGCAAAAAAGTTTACATTTTTTATGTAAGACTTTTTGCCAATGTTTAATTATGTAAAAATTTAAATTTTATGTTTATTGAGAAATGTAGTTTGAACTTTTCCCAAAAAATAGTAGAATCGAGTGAAAAATAGTTGCCAGTATATACTATGCTTGACAGTTGATATTCTATATGCATTGTTAGACAAAAAATTGTAGTTAATAAAATGTATTGGATTAAAGATAAAAGTAATATGCTCACATATGCGGAATAGGTAGATTAGAATACCTCTAAAGAATGGAATATATTATTGAGTGGACCATCAATACGTTTATGTTGTAGCCAAAATTATGCAGATTTTGACAAGTTTATTCTACTTCTATGTTTGAGATTTTTTGCAGTAAAGTAAGATTTTAAACTGTCATATGCATGCATGTCTGCAAGTTTTTCAAGAATAATATCATATATTTCCATGCAGTGCAGCTATAAAGAAAAAAAGTACAGAGGAAACCGCTAGAGCAGAAGATTTTAAGAGGTACCAGGTGAATAAAAATGCAGTTACATTATGAATTTATTGTCTTTTGCTAAAATATAGAAACTGCACAGGCAATCTTTATGTCCATGTAAACAAAAGTGTACCAATAAATTTAATATATTTCTGGGTCAGATATAAATGATCGGGAACTATACTTGACAAACTAAATAGTAAAATTTTTATTATGCATAATGGAGTTGTAATTGTTTTGCAGCACTAGAGATCATCAATTTAGCAGTAATTTTATGATGGGTTTGTGAAATACCGGACTGAAGCTTTGTTCATAGCTATTTTTCTATTAAAATATTACTGTTCATACTGCTGTAATTACCAATTCCCATGAATAGTTGTTGCACTGATTGTGAATTGGTAATAGCAAAACTTAAGAGCCAAAGAATGGATGGAGATATTGATACAAAGAAAATCACTGAAAGCGGATATATCCGTCAAAAATTTTCTAAAATTCCATTCCAATACTCTTACATTATTCAATTAAAGTTTCCAGTATTTGGGTTCTTTTACAAAAATAGTTTTCATTGTGATTTGACGCTGAAAACGTGAATATTAACTGACAAATTAGTAGCTGAAATAATGTTATAATCTTGAAATTTTCAAATTGACCAAGTATTATAATAAATAATTTACTGGCCGTAATGCACAAATTATAATAGGAAACGCTTTATTAAAATACAGATTGAGAACATGCATTATGACAATGAAAAATATGTACATAAGAAATGTAAAACATAAACCATTATTTCAGCAAACGATTTTATAAATGCAAATGCATTCATGTGTGCGAAAGTAGACTAGATTATAGTAATGGCAACAAAAATGACTAATTCTTGCACCCAATAAAGCTGCTTTCTTGAGTTGATATAATATTGTTCGGTACCCATGATTTCCAATGAAAGAACATTTTTCTTAACGTACTTAATCTCCATTTCTGAAATCCAATTTGTGATTTTATAGCTCGACTTATACTGTACATGGTATTATATAATGAGCATACATCAAAATTATTTTATATTAATACTAAGTTCAAACAGTAAACGCCCATTTATATCCATGTCGGTTTGATATGATTAAAGTCATTAGAAAAAAATTTAACTAAAAAATAACTAAAATAATTTCATAGTTTTTGACAAAATAATTTACATTAAATATGAGCAAAATGAACGTACATTTAGAGCATCCTTCAACCCAAAGTATTTGCTATTTTTCGTCTTATGCTATTTTTTTACATGGTGGAAATTTAAAAGCTGAAAAATCAAGTATTATTTTAGCTAATGCAGTTGAGTCTCATCAATGAAAATGAGCTTCAATTATTACTTTACTAAATTACCAGTAATCTGAATTGTAAGTGATTGACTTGTTGCAATATCAATTTAAGATAGAAAAAATTATATAACATACAGTAAAATACTTTTTAACGTATTTCAAAGCATGAAATACTATGTTTACATATATATATATTATTTTGGTTCAGCCTTTATATGCTAAAAAGCGAATAGACAAAATAATAAACGTTCGAATACAAGACTTATAAAATGAAATGCCATATTCACTTTGCAGTAAGCCACATGCGCAATTTGAGAATTGTAAACACTAGTACTTTATAGAAACATTTGAAAACAGGGTTAACAAATATATAATAGTATTTATATGCAAGGAATTTTTAGCATGAAATTCAGTATACGTACCTACTGCATGCTGAAATCAGTTCCATTTCAGTATCTAAAATCTGAATTGCACACCACAGTTTATCAGGAACAAATTCTGAAGAATTCCGGAACAGTTCAACCTTAATACGTACATCAAAAATTTATTTGTACATTACATGCTACAGCTTTACATAATAAAGAAAAAAATGCATGTAGTCGACTAAAATAATCCATATTATCAATGCTATAGTCCCTTGAAATCAATTGTATGATGAATATATGAACGTATATATGTGCAACATTTATTTCAGATAAATGCAATAAAAATTCATAGTTTAATAAGTCTGAGCTCAAATCCTAGAATCTTCAAAAACTGACAATCCATTTTCTAAAAAACAAAAAAAGGAATAAGATTCGTTACTATATCAAATAACCTGCTCTATTCTAGCTTGTAAAACAGCTGCATCCGTATGAATCCTTTCTTTCCATGGAAGATCTAAAGCTCTTTGCAGCAACATTTTTGCCGCATTCAGACACGGTTCAACTCGGAAGTTACACTGATAAAGGTGCAATAAAGAATCTATAGTTTTACTCGCACATTATGATATGTATACTCTTTCTAAAAAATTTAAAAACTTCAACTTAATTAACCTACATTTTTACATGAAGTTTTGAAAATGTCTAATGTATACAATTGAAATTTCAAACGTCAATAGCATAGATAAATTTCAATATGAATCAAATATATAGTTATGATTGAGCTGAAAAATATGTCAGTTTCAATAAAACTGTCTTTTGCACGTTGAATAATTCTATACTTATCCTATCGATCTACAAGTAATTTTTGCCTTTAGTACACAAATTTGCACACATATTATATACGCAGTTAACGTCAGATATAATAAATTTACTTTCAGAATATTTTTTATATGTAAAGAATAAAAAAAAATGTGCATTGCGTCAAGTTCAGGTACAAATAGAGCAATTCACTTTGGTGGCCTCAAAAGATTTGCTACTGTTGCTATTTGGTACACTGATACCATTGGTTATCCCATAAAACAAACAACGAATAGAATATATCGTATTAGAGGTATAGCATACGCCAGCAAACCGATATTGGAAGTGGTAAACTATATAATGCACTATTCAGCGGGCCATCAATCTATAGAATATCAACTACATAAATATATAAACCTGATTTGCAAGCACTTTTGGATGTAGATTAATCATAGGCTGCAATCCCAAACAAGGTAACAATAAATCACTACATGCACTCGCAAAGCCTTCACTACATATCCCTCTCTCAGGAAATTTTTCCATTGCTTTTTGAAACTGTATAAAACGTCAAATAAGAAAGTTAAAGATATTTGAATCTTCCATAGTTTACTGTTTGGTAATGACAATAATAATAGTCAAAGCTGTTCATTGTCAATTTCTGATTATTTTGATGCAATTTTTAAGCCTATTCGATTCAAAGCAGTAATATTAACTAAGTGAATGTACAAATGCATATTATTTGTTGGTAATTTGATACATAGATTTTTACTCAAGATCAGTTTCAATGTTCATTTAATATATGACTACATTGAAATCAATAGAAATTGAATTAATTATCAATATTCGATGAGTACTCACTCAAATTGAACAGCAGCAGTAGCTGTAAAATTTTGTCTATAAATCAAGTATAGAAGTACACGCACAGGCTCAGGCACATACTTACATGAATGCATATATTTTAAGCTAACCAGCTAGAATATCAAAATTTGGTATGCTTTTTAAATTTTATCGTTTTACATAAACTGCAACTCACAATCAATGCTACAATATACAAATCCAGACCAGGATTAGCCACATGAAGAATCGTTTTTATGTGAGAAAAGTTCATTTCATTATGCAGATCAGCAATATCGTATAGCATTAAAAGAGCATTGGTTTTCATGACATGCGATGGTCGCCAACATAGGGATATAGACATTTCAATTGCTTCCCAAATCTAAGATATTAAAAAAAACAATGTATATTGACAATTATATACTTTTTCCTTTGTTTATTTGTTTGAAACTGTTAATACAATTGAAAAATTCTTTCCACTTTGAAATGCATTAATGTTTTGATGTGCAATAAAATTGTTTCATGTAACTATTTCAGCTGTTGATTTTAAACAATTGCAATTATCAAAATTTTCAAATAAATGGTAAATCTAGCATTTCATTATAAAATTTGTACATTAACTTGGATTTTTGTTGAGTCAACTTCAGAAAAAAATTTTTAAATGAAAATATAGATCAAATTTGAGAAACTCCATAAAAAAGTACCTGAAAAGGTAAAATGATTCTTTGATTGTAAAGTACTGATAAAATTTGAAAAAAGCAAGATTAGTTTGCTATTATTCTTTTTATAGCATTTGTCAGTTTAAAACTCAACTTCAAATTTTTTGAACAAATAAAATATTACGCATCCACCTAAAAATCACTTTAAAAGGGTTAGGGTTCTGGTATACATTTCTGAAAATCGATTCACGTTTTTAAAGAATAGTTTCTGGAAAAAATTCTTCTAGATTGATGCACTTTATTATCCTTGCACCAAAATTAGACCCTCAAAAATTTTTTTGCTCCTTTTAAATAATATTCGCTTTATAATAAATACATTAATTGTATTTTAAGCTCACAAAAAAGTATAGAAAATTTTTTCATTGTTCATATATATTACATTACAAAATGGTGTCTACGAGCAATTTGAATAAATACGCTGCAAGTTAATCATAAAAATGATCTTATGTGCAACAAGATATGAAAATAAAATATGTATATAGTACACTTCACAAATAAAAAATTTTCAACTATTACAAATAAACAAAAAAGTCATATTGTGTCCAAGTTCAGTGTCTGATATAATGAATATCAGATATAAAATTTAAGTAAGCAGTTTCGACAGATCAAAAACTAGCGTAATTTGACTAAAAAAAAGTTTTGCTGGCACCAAAACCGTCAATTTTAAATTTGTATACCGAATTCGAGTCATTTAGTAGCCAAGAAAGTTAGACTTTATAGAATTTTTATTTGCTCCAACGTATCTAATACATTGCAACATTTAGTTCATTAACGTACAAAACAAATGCCTATGCTAAGTTATCATGCAAACTAGTTTATTATAAAGGTACATCACCTCGATATGAGTGCCAGCATGTTTTTCAGATGTCGACTGTATCTGATTCAATCCGTTTCGAAGAGTAGAATCGTGCAATATTATATACGTTAAATCCAACTTTTTTTCTTTGTCATCAATATCTAATAAGAACACACTTTCAATCACTTTTAGCCCTTCTTTTAATGGTACCAAATCAGGAGGAAGCTTCAGCTCTTCGTCTACATGGCTACAATAAAAAAACAGAAAAATATCTATACGTCGTGACTACATTATGGTATAAAAACACACTTAGACATAGCATAAAATAAATATAAAAACTTACTTAAATATGTGAACAAAAATTTGTTCAGATTTTAAATTAGTATTTTGTCTATTTGCAATACAATATATCTATATGTAATGCTCCAACATACAAATATATATATATATATATATGCATTCAATATTCTGTAAATTGATACCATCAGTTACATTCAAAATTATCGGTACATTGAACTTATCGGATATGAGATACATCAATCAACGACTTGGTATGCTATCAAATAATAGAATATATCATATAGTGGAACATCAATTTATTGAGTATCAACTCTATGTACAATACGCAAATCATGAATGCAGCTATTATTCGACAGGCATAACCTGTTTGTTTGAATATATTTTTGTAGAGCCGAAAACAACCGCAGCCACAGGAAATATTCATGATGAGACAGAGATAGCGAGGAATCAGATATGCCGAGTATACATTGCATTTGCACCACCATAGAAAATTCCGATGCTGATAAGTTCCGCAATCGATTCAAGTCGCCTATTATTTAAACATATTTTAATGCAATCCATTTAATTCAAAGTCTTGTATACCCATATAATTTTTTGTAACACTCTGGCTGTTTGTGGCCATTAGTCAATTTACATAATCTCTTCATTTGTAAGGTGAAAAACAGAAATATGGGAAAAACATTCTGTTATAAATATTGATATTTTAATATAAAAATGATTCAAGTTTGAAAAATGTATCGTATTAGTAGAAATAAAACAATGTTACTTGCGGGGAAATAGAAAATAAAGAACACCACTAAAGAGTTAAAAGATCGACTGCATGTACAAATAAACACACCAAAAAGGAATATACTATTTTGACTTTGTGGGTATTATTACATATGCGTACATTAGAGTAGGTGGAAAAAAATGATGAAAATATCTGTCAGCCAAATCACCGAATTAAGTTTCTAGAAATGCGCTTACATACATTTAAATTTCATTCAAGTGTAATATAAGATATGTATACATATTGATACCGCTGGGTGCTTATATTTACTGATTAATTTTTCATTTCCATATATATATATAAACATATATGTATAGTCTTAAGTGACCTTGTCCAATCAGAAGTACAGCTGGAGGGACGAAGTGCAAAAGACTAGCTAGCAAATGTTTAAGATGCATGTTTGCAGCTGCTACAGAATCAAATCTGCAGAGAACATAACTTTGTAATCCTAATAAGACACCGCTACCACTCACAGCTCGACAAGCTTGCATTGATGAAAAGGATGAAATAGCTCTTTTATTCTTGCTAAAAAATGAAAAAAACGTAAATATTGATAGATGTATCCATAAAAAAAGGCATGTGTAAATTTGCTATCTCCAGAGCTGGCATCATTTATTCATGCTCATTAGATGCATCGGGCACACAGTTAGTCCAATCACAGTACAACATACAAATAATGCTTATATTCCGCTATTAGTCAGTATTCAGACGTATTTCAATGTTGCATGGCTAATAATATGACATGATTAAAACTCTGTCAGCTACGTTACAGTAATTCCATGCTATTGATTGAGTTAATTTTTTTCATTCACTGGGGAGGTGATCTGCTCATTGGAAGATTTACTGCAGATGGTATTAGATCACTGCTGCAAAAGCTATTATGAATAGCTACATACCAATGAACTCGAGCTGAAACAACATACAAGTATGTAAACTACATAGATATATGTTTCAACTCATACAGAGCGGGTTATTTTTTGTATGTACACCTCTATGCAGCATATATTTATGTTTACCTAGACAAAATTTGATTTGGAATTTGGACAACGTGCCGCAATGCCCCAACTATTTCTCTATGAATCAACGATAGCGTCATTGCCGCTTTATTTTTAAGTTGTCCTGACATGAACCCCTGCATAAATATAAATATTATTTTATACAAAGAGTTGTACATCAATGAATATAAATTCCTACGCATATTTACTTCATAAAACTCATATGAATATAAATAAATTTTCATGTACATGCAAAGAAGTTGAGCCAACAAGTTCAAGCACAGCCATCTGGGATCTGTAAAGCAAAATTTTTTATGTGATTTAAAAAAATGTCATGCACTATATATATAGTTATATAAATGCAATGATGTATACTATACATACAGTGTTAAACCAGAATGTTTGTCAATTAAATTTGCCGAGACTCGTTGCGCAGCAAAGAGTCCTGGATCTCTCATAGTGCTTAAAATTGACTGTTGCAGCTCAGAAATGATCTGCATCGAAAAATCAAAAAATGTACGCAACCAACTGTTACTCTAGTCAAATATAGGTTCATAGGATGTCTGTAATGATAACTAACAAATTACATAGAAGTTCAAATTGTATTGAAACTCACTGTAAAAATTTCCATTTACACAAAAAATAGATATGCATATATACAATGAATTATCTAAAATTTAGTCATTAATTAAATTTCAAATGAAAATACATTCTGATCCATGAATGAATTTGTTAAAGCTTTACAAACTTTAGACTTTTTTCATGAATACAAAAAATTGGAATGGCTATTTTGTTCAAAAATGTATAGTAGAAAAAATTTTGACTCACTAAAAAAGGCAATACATGAAAAATGAATAATCTCAAATATTATATTATACAAATTATGTGAATGAAAATAAATTCTAACGTATGAACAAATCCGATGAAGCTTTGATGGAGGTCTTACAATAATTCATGTACATAAAAAATTGCAAAGTTAACTTGTTCCAAAGACCATGAGCAATGACGTCGTAAAATCTCATTTTTGTTTACATTTAAAAATACTACAAAGTGCTGAGGAGTTCTTTCAATCTTAAATTACAAAATTTTAAAATTCTACTATTTATGTAATACCACGACCTTTCGAGATGTTTTTTGCTCGCGCTCTAATTCTTCTGTTTTTTCAGCCAATTTTTTTGATGCGGATTCATATCTACATTTCCAGTCATTTTTCTATAAATAAAAGGAAACATTTATATAGAAATGGATGGCTTATGTCAATGCATTATTGTTTAAAGTCAAATTTTGTGATCATTATATAACAAAAGACTATGATTGCTTAAGCATGCACAAATTCATTACAAACGTAGAAATTACTTTTACTTCGGATACAACAAATTACTTTAAGCTAAATTTCACTTATAGCAAATTAAGAAGTCAAATTATGCCAAGTTCAACTTCAAATTCCCAGATATAACAAATTACTTTGTGGTTCCAACAGATTCGTAAGATCCAACATTTTTGGCATACTTTTTATTACAAGTATTGTACAAAGAGGTTTGCCTAAATCAAGTCAGAAACAAAAAATCAGCAAAAATTGAACGCATCTGAGTAAAAAATATATATCGCTGTGGCTGTTCATTTAAAAAAGATTTCTCTGTGAGCATCATTATTCTTAAATGATTGTAATTGAGGTATACATACAGACATACCTGCACACGGTTTTCATCACTTGCTTCTATAACAGCAGAAAATATTTTGTCATTGCACTTGTTACAATTATTCTTGCTATGCCTATAAGTAAATTAGCAGAAAAGGTATGGAAACAAATATATATGTATACTCGGTAATTTTCATATAAGAAATGAAATAATGAAATTTTCTGTTTAATTATTGAAAATTGTGCGCAATTATATATATTCTACAATATTACCTTTATATATAACATAAAGTAAGAAATAAAACAACATATATAGAATTATATAGAGTTTGTTTTGATGCATAGAATCATTTCTTTCAACGAACATATGCCTTGTGCACAAACTAAAATCAGCCAGTAATGCAGATGTGCTCTGAGCTCTTGTACACTGTAAATCTCTCATAGTCCCACTCTAAAGTATGAAAATAACGTTGAAAATATTATTTTAATATTACCACAATTTACTATTTAACTTCTGCAATATGATAAAAAAAATACATGATATTGAATTTATAGGATACTATCGCACTGCTTATTCTTCACATATAAATGTGGATATATGCATGCATGTATACATAATATTAAGTTCCCACTTACCACAATTGAATTACATTTAACTGTGTCATTAAGCAGACCATTATTCTGAAGCCTTTGAATGTCTAAATGAAGCCCGCTTTTAGAAGAAATAGTTTGCCTTAAAAATGAGCACAAATACAAATAGATATAAAAATTACAATCTTGAGCATATCTAAATATTTATATGGATGAATGTTTGTAAAACGTCTGGAATGAACTATTCCAACATACCCCTTATCAATATCTTGTTCTTCGACAGGAGGCAAAAGTTTAGCTAGCATACTATCCTTATATACATCAAAATGTGGAAACCACAATCTAAAACTCTGCGCAGAAAAATAGTTTTCTTGAATCAATATGATAACATAACATCAATAGCTGATTGCCAAATACTTTGAAACAATTGGTAAAATAAACAAAGAATTCACAGTTTTAACCTTTTCCCAAAATTTCCATCAAGTAGAAAAATGATCAGATGTATTTGCTGATTTATAAAAGTTTTACAACCATTTTGTACTCAGCAAGCTCGAAAAAACATCATGATCAAGAACAAATGCCAACATTTCATAATATATAACAGATAAACTCTAAAGGTAAATATGTCGGACTAATTTGATTAGTCCAAAGAAAACAATAATTACAATAATTCCATTCTATTTACAAATAGCATTTTCATTAAATTTCAAATTATACATTAAAAAGGTCGTCAAGGGCTCTTTTGAAAATTAATTTTTGCAATGAATTGAAGCCTTGCACATGCTTTGGAGTAGCAACAAAAACTTCTGCCATTCTTTTCTGCTAGAAAAATTTGTACTCTAAATATAACTGACCAATCAAACGCAATTACTCTGAACATAGAGCAATAATTGGTTCATCGAATTTATAGCGATATAAAGCTGATTTTTTGTTTTAAGCATATATTTACCTTATATTAAAATAGCATCCTCTTAAAAAAGAACTCCAAATTTTATTTTTTTGGCATTGTGTCATAGAGGCATTTAAACTGAAAAAGGCTTATTTGAATAAACTAACAGGTATATAGATGAAAAACAGCTCATCTAGAATTTACTATAATATCACCAAAACGTGAAATTTAACTTATTTATAAGATTTCATTTCCACTTGAGCTAAAATATCTTACCTTTGCTGTATCTTCGTGTACAATATTTTTCGTGTATTCAGCAGTATGCTTTGCTATCAATGTACGTACATCATTCGAATGCTTCGATAATAATTCTTCTTTCATGAATCTAATTAAAAATTAAGAACCTGATATTCAGTATAATCCAAACTTGAAATAAATTGGCACATTAAACATTTACTTATATTCGACTTTCATGCTGTTTTCAATTTGTAAAAGCCTATTTTTCATGCATGATCCAAATACATCATCTTTTTTGCATATAATCAAATATATTGAGGCATTTATATATATATATATATGTAATATGTATTCTTTACTTATAGTCTCCATGAATTCTAAAAAAATGACTTAAAATCACATTTGAAGTATGTGAAAAAATCTTTTTATACTCTACTATAGAAATAAACATTTGAAATAATACCTTAATTTGTCCTGATTGTTATATTTTGATAACCGATGCTGTTCTTTTTCTAACTCTAAGCTATGAGCAAGCTCTTTTAACTTTAAGCTAGACTCACATAAAGATTTTTCCATTTTACCAACTAGATGCCCAAAAATATCATTTAAGCTTTGCCAAATCTGTCAATCAAACGTAATCAATGTATATGGATAATTTTCACATATAAAAGTCAGTGTATAAATAAATATATATATATATATATTCATGCACATATCTATACTTATTTACATATTTAGGTTTTATTCAGCAAACTCATTATTACATATATGCAATAATGAGTAATTTTTTGTAGTAAATTGTTCATATACATATATATGTAAATATGCATTAAAGATATATGGAATTTTTTATTGATGTTGAACATAATAAAATAACCATCTTCATTATCTTTTTGTTTAAATACAGCTTTGCAAAAAAGCATTTTTTTAATATCTTTCAGTGGCTTGAGAAAAAGATGGAAATTCTAACACGTAAATTTTCCTTATAAGACAAAGAAGGACAATAGATTTTTTAAATCCAGGGCAAATTTACCCTAAGCTTATTGGTAAAATCAACTTAAAAATTTTTTCGGCATCTCCTTCCAAATATATATTAATTTTACATTATCAGTATGAGTTGCCACTGAACATTTAAAACCTTATTAGCTTATTATACATCTGTTCAAAATGAGAGTGAAATATTTTATACTAAAATATAGAAAACCTTAAACAATTTTGTACAACTTTTTTATGTAAAAAATTCATCCTTATAAAGCAAAGTTTTATAAAAAATAGTCATTTTTTCCATTTTTAAAAAAAGCCGTCAAGCATATACAGGAATCAAAGATAGTAAAAACAGAACGAAAAATGTGAACAAAAAAATACTTCAACTTGATAATGAAAAAAGAAGCATTTTTATTGGCTCAGAATTTAGTAATCTTTACACAAGATACTAGACCAGTTGGCTTTTGATACATTATTCTAATATTTAACTAGCTGTATATTATGTATATTTTGAAAGTTTTAATGGATTGCATAGTAAATTATTTACCTATTTTTATATGTGCTAAAGATCAAATGTTTATATAGCACAAATAAGCAGAAAAAGAAGAGTAAGAAAGGCAGTGATACTATAAATTGAAGCACATGCTATAATATATTCGAACATATAATTGTTCAAGAAATATGCTTATCAAATGCACTTTCAAATAATGGCTAACACGTACTGGAAGAGCTACATCAACATTAACATATATACCTAGATTAAGTATAAATACTGCAATTGCATACCTTCTCTAGTAACAGACCATGTTGTAAGCAGTGAGTTGAAACTTGCCGAATAAGTTCATTTAATCCCTGGATTAATATGTTCATTTGAATTTGAAGTAACTTTGTACTTTCACCATTGTCAATCTCATTAAGATTTTTGTCACTCTTGCTGGTATTAGTAGAGTTTCCCTAAAAAATGTGCTCATAAAGTTAGGAAACACTACTGATAATCAAGTTAAATTAACTTCATAATGAATACAAAAAATAAAAAATATATATATATATATATATATATAACTTTCCATATTACATATGTATCAATTAAGATATATATGTAAATCAATATATTTTACATCGAACAAAATTTATAATAGAGTTGAAAAATATTATGAAAAAATTTTCGGTCTTGAAGATAATATTTGAGTAGAAATGATTTCATGTTTTTTACATCTAATTGTGGTAGAAAATTATATATAGATTTTAATATTTTATATATATATATATATATATATATATGTATTATTGGTACATTTTGATGCTGCTGATTTGCATGAATAAGAGATTTTGCCATCCACTGTTCTAGCAATATAGTCTGATTTCTAGCTTTTGGAAACTGAGCAGGAAACAAAACTTGTGTCCATTTGCCGTAGCTACTATCCCAGATTCTCTCGCAATCTTAATATTCAAAATAGACATTTTAAGTTCTTTTTGATAAAAAACAAATCATTTCAAAATTGCATAATTTTGGTAAAATAGTTTTGATAAGTTTTTGCATGTAGTCAAGCTAGAAAAGATAAACTGATTTAGTTCTCAATGCTTTTATTAAGATATTAATAAAGATATAGAAAATGAGTCCATTTCGCAATGAAATCACGAAAAGGCTGCATAATAATTTTTTTTAACTTCTTCAGGGTACAACTTAAAAGTTAAGTGAATTTTATTAAACAATATTTTTTCAACAGCAAAAACAAAACGTCTTGCAATTTGTCTTTTTCTTCAATTTTTAACGATAATCTATGAAAAGGTTGTGTAATTTTGCAGCTTTGTTAACATTAAGTGGAAAAGGATATTTCGACGAGAAGGGAATAAAGATTATAAATTTATACCAGAGGAGATGCAGTTATTTTATTCTACCCCAGGGTATACTGACTTAAAAATAGTAGTACAAAATGGTTCATTAATAACCTGGATTAATATCAATTGTTGGCGAATTTTCGATAATATTTGATTCTGCAGGTAATGTAGTACATCCAATTTCAGCACGTTTTTTATTGATGACCTTTCTCTTTCTAGAAACATTGCAAAGCCACTTGTATTGTGCATTACCTATAAACAATTAATCCAATTCATGCATTTTGCAAAAAAATCAATGCAAAAATCATATGAGTTTTTAGAATACTGTGTCTCTGCTGATAATAAGAGAACAAGCGTAAAAATCTGAAAATTTAGAATCTTATTATCTTGCGCTACCTGCTACGTCATACTTTGAGTTTGATAAAGCATCGCTTTGAAAGCTTTTGCTGTTACATCTATCTTGATTCTGAACAATGTTATTAGCATCAATTAGGGAGCAAGCTTGAAATGATCTCCTATGAAATTGGTAATTCTTAGGTTTCAAAGCATCTGGCATCCTGGGAATATGTTTATTTGCAATATCATTCATTGTGTAAGGCAATCTTTAAGACTAATGCTTGCACTGCTACCAAGAACGAAAGAAATGACAGTTTCACAGTTTTATAGTCCTGGGTGCGACTCGAGTAAAGTCGACTCGATGAGGACATTGAAACTGAGTAAACTTGGTGAATTAATGAGTTGGCATGGACTCGAACACGTGAGTTTTTCAAGTCAACTATTAATGTTACTCCATAATCTAATTAGCTCAACTGATCATCAGTTTATTGAGAAACAAATTTTTTATCATTTTCTCAAGAATAATATTTTAATGTAGATATGCGACGGATTATTGTTTTGATTTTAGTCCTCTTTGTCATTGAGATCGGAAACAAGTTTTTAATAGTAATAGTAAACTATATGAAGCCTAACTACTCATCAAGCCAAGTAAATCATGTCTCATAAGTAGACGCAATTTATAGTTTTCTGCAAATAAATTGTTCTATTTTCACTAAAATATGATAAAAAGAACTGTCTCGAGAGCAAGTAAATTGCATATACTGGAATGCTCTAACTTGAATGTGAAAGATTGTTGTGATGTACGGTAAGACAGGCAAACAATGTAAGAGAGTGACAGCTCAAATGCACATTAATATTTTGACCTGTGTTGTGAGAAATGATTACACTTCTCCAACACAACATAACCAATTTCAGAACTATTATGCGACTAGCCACTTTTGAGAATATGACTAAACATAAGTAAAGATTGTTCCAAAGAGGAATATCCGCAGCTATAAGTAGAAAAAGAATTATTTCATAATACAAATTAATTCCTGACAAAAATGAAAAAGATAAATTGAGAGATTAAAAATAAAAAAAGTTGAAATAAACGGGATTATACAAAAGGTAAAAAATGTATATTTTTTTCTCAAAATTTTGTTAAGAATTACATTCCTTTTGAACTCTATATAGAAAAAATTCAAGGTTATAATTTATTTCTAGACTCAAATCTCACAGCTTAAAATTGATCTTTTCATGAAGTCAACTTAAAGTAAACTCTAAATCACTCAAAACTATTCTAGTCAACTTTGAGTCACTTTAAGATACTTCATTCAAACTTTTGAAAAAAAATCACTTGTGATTAAGCTGGAGTTGGTTTAGTTGCTAAAAATTTTTGAGAGCCATCTCTTAGTTATATAAAAACTTTTTAAAAAAACTTGGAATCACCAAAAATTTGTTGGAACTGCAACAAATTAAAATACTTATACAATAATTCAGAATAGACTCATGATTAAAACCATGTGATCATGTTTAAAAGCGTAACATATTTTCGTCTGGATTTTACTATTCACAGCTTTGAGATTCAGATGAACAGCAGCTCAAATTTTTCAATGACTAAATACAGCACTCTTCATTTGCTGTCACACTATTCACAGGTAAGATATGTCAAATCATTTACTGGTATATGGGATTTGCCAGATTTAATGCAGAATGAAATGACGAATCTTGCAAATAGTTAGTGTGAGAGTTTCTCTACCAAAAACCACTCTACTGTATGTCATTCATTCTTGCCCATATAAGATTTTTAGATAACTCTATAATATTTTTCAAGTCAACTCTGCAGTTAAGATACTGATTGCAAATACGAAAAATTTGCATTTAAGTTATGTTTTTCATTGAGAAGGTATTCCAGACTCACTATTTGTTTTGTTGAGCTTTTAAAACACTGCAAGTTTCACTTCTATTTGTCTCATTGAAGTGTATTAGTCTCTAAGAATGTTTGGCAGAAAAAACTACTCAGGCTTGCTGGAGCACTAGAGAAAATATTATTTCACAGATATAATTATTAAGTTCAATAAACCATCACCAAGTAAGTCAGGCCGTGTTAATATCATTAGAATAGAGCCTGAGGTCAGGATGCTTGGAGTTGAGAGCATCGAATAAAATCATAAGCAAAAACTCTGGGGCTTTTACTAATATACGGTCAAGATTAGCCATTATGACCTCAAATCACTTTAAAAACAAACAACTATTTAATCATTTGAACAGTCCAAGTCGAAACAGAGATAATCACATGATTATTCAACTTGAAATTTTAATTCATCTAATTTCAAACATAAAAATTTGGCATTAAGGTTAGAAGATTTTAAATGCTACTGACAAAGAATATTACCTACCACAAGAATATCCAGAATTCCAGGGAATTTAGCTAATATTTCTGAGGTACTCAATCAAGTTTCCTCTTATCTTGTAAGTAGCATTCTCCTTCGACAGAAAAATTTTTGTAGAAAGGACGAGAGAATAAAATTTGGAATTTGCAGGTAGAGAAAAACAAGATACTCGCTGATAATTTCAAAATCATTTATTTAGGAGCAAGAATTATGAAAAAGAAATTTTTTCCTTAGTCTAATTATAATGTTTATTTCCTGTCTATGGATAGTAATGTCATGCACCATAATATCACAACAACTGTTTCTCTGTTACTTTTCATCTATAAAAATGAGTAATAATAGTAATATTGTAATAAGGTACACAGCAAAAGAATTGTAGAAAAATATGAGAAATCGAAAGTTGGTGGTTAAAGGAGATAGAGGAAGTGTTATGAATTATAATGCATAGTTCATAAGAGAGTGTTAAAAAGAAATTATCAAAGTAGAACTAATGAAAATATTTTTGAGAAACAGATCCAGAGAAATGTTGAAATTGATAGATCACGGAGTTTTAAAGTCTATGAAGAACCCTTTTCAAATCAGAGTTTATCATGATTACTCGCAAAATTGTCAGGGTGAAGTGCATCTTGATCAAATTGGAAATAATTAAAAATATGAATTGTCAATTTGACAAATAATTTGCCCAGAGTAGATTCAGAAAGGGTATAACACTTTTCAATTTCTCCAACATATCAAATAAAATTCGAGAGCAGTTATTCCAAATCAATAAATAGATATAAAGAAAGTACATTTAAAAAATATCCATGTACTATTATTTCTACAGAGCCTAAGATTACCACTGTGGTGACTTAAACTAGCAGCTAGCGGCCAAGGCTCACGCTACGTGTACTATCAGAGTTATACATCACATAGAACATCATTGCATGTTCAACTTGACCATTTCGCTTTGATCCCCACCACTTATAACACGCTCAGTCAAAAGGGCAAATTTTTCCATCAAGCCTTTTGATGATGAGATAGTTGCTCCGGAAGGATATGGGATTATTGATGCAACATCAGACGAGAAGGCCGATAATTTTTCCATTAACCCTCCTTTCGAGCGCATTAAAAAGGCGTCGATATTAGCGTATTTGCTGATTCGTCCTGCAAGAATAGGAACTTTACTTGGCCCACACATGAAGTTCTCGACCATTCCATGCTGACCAGCATACATGTGAACGGCAGGGACGGCATTAATTCCGTGAAGTTTTTTCAACTCCTTATTTTCTGAAACATCGATATCGTAGAATAGCACATCTGGATGCTCAATTGCTAACCGTTTGTATTTAAGATCCATCGCTCTGCATGACCGACACCACGGTGCAAACCTGTAATCGAAGATATCTAATTATTAACAGTTATCTCAACGTATAAGTAAAAGAGATGTGGAAACCTACCATTTAAAAACTACCAGCTTATTAGGATTTGAGGAAATTGCGTCGTAATAATCTTCGGTGGATGTGATCTTGTGAACTGGAGCGGAAGAAACATCAACGAACACTGTTGATCTGTTTGACAGCAGCATTGTAGGTTTGGGTCGATAGTCGACAACCCTGGAATAGGACGTTAGATTTCTCCCGAAGGTTTTACGAGCACCGATTACACTCGTAAAAGCATCGCACTCCGCCAGTATTGCATAGGCGATAGCAACGCAGTTAAAGTATTTCATAAAATTCATTTTGAACTCCAACACTTCTACAACGTGAAATTAATTGTAATTATTATAATTTAATTATATCGGTGAATAAGAGATATTTCAACCGCACCCCCTGAATCAGATAAACCAGCTCATTGAATGAGTATATTGCTGCTGAAAAGACAATGACGTATGGGTGAAGTTCTGACGATTTTTCTGCGTAATATAGTAAATAATCTCACCAATCGCTGAGATAGGGTATTGTCGTCCGCTTATTATGGGAGTTCTTTTTTGATAAATCGCCATTATAAGCAGTTCGACCTAATTATAGAAGGATGTGGAAACCAAAATATTATAAGGTGAAGATTTTCATGTTTCAATCATGAAATTGTGGCTTTGAGGAAGTGGGCAGTGTGTAGTGCTTCATCAGCAGACAGTGAAAAAAATATATAATTGGTAAACTGCAGTGTCATATTGCTGTGGCGTGTATGCAGCACTAAACTTGAGAAGAATTATGGCTGAAAGAGCAAAAAATAAGATGACTTGTCAAAAATTGATATCTGCGTAACACATATGTACGACGGAATGACTTTCTGAATGATTCCAACCCACTAAAAACAAGCTGGATGAGAAATTGAATAAGTATGACAGAAAGGTATTGATTAGAATAGGGGATGGTATCTTCTCCTCTTTAGTCCTGTATGTAATTCACATATTTCTGTACTTTACCAACTTGTAAGTATCAGTGCAATTTCAACTTTTTGATTTCTTACCATTGCAGAGTATGATGGCTGAAAATTCAGAACCGAAAGAAAGTAACTTATCATCATAACTTATCAGCATGAAAATCTCTAAAATGCTAGAGTTATGTTTGTGATAGATTTTTGAATAAATCCTAGTTTTTAGTGCCAAAACAAATTAAAATGTCCTATTAAAAACAATTATGAATTTTTTTATTGTACTAATGTACTATGAAGCATAGCAGGTCAGAAATAAGATGATTGTGCAGTAAGCATACATTAATGCCAATTTAGTTTTTAGAAAAAATGCTGGATAACTGTTAAATGCAGCGTGTGGGGAACAAAAATAATAATAATCAAATTTATTATACTACTCTTTAGTAAAGATAAATTTTAGTGTGCAGATGCTGTTGCCTCAATTTTAGTTCCAGTTCAGAATTCCAAGTAATTATGGTACTATTACATTTGAACTTGTAAATGCATTTAATAAATTTGCCTACACTTTGCTTATAAAGCTATCGTACCCCATAAATTTTGAAATTTTGCAAATATAGAATTATGGAATACGGGTAAAAATGTCGTAAAAATTCTTTTGATCCGTAATATAAAATATGTAACGATACTAATTCAGCATTCCAGATTTGTACACAAAATTTGGATTAATCGAAAAATTCTAGTATAAGACCATTAAAACTGATGAGATGAGAGATGAGATGAGATGTAATTGAGAATTCTGCAGGTCTGTGGAATTGGAACAAAAACTATGAAGCTTGGCACAGCTAGATTAGGCTGGATTCCTTCATTCTGCGTCCTTGCTGCCATCCGAGTATATTCCTTACATTTTTTGCATGAAGTGAATGCATATGAATCGTATCAATGGCGAGTGAGTACAACTATATCCTGTTGAGTTGTTTTTAACAATGATTTTATCTTCGATCAAGTTTCAGAGAATAATGATGAATATTGATTTCAGGTGGCGTATTTTGTGTGTTTTATATGTGAAGGAATTCGATTGTTTGCTTTATGGACACTTCCGAGATTATGGTACACGTTCAGAATATCTCATCCAGAAAGGACGATTTGTGAAACATTCAGTTCACAGTTGCTGTCTTTTTTGGTTTCCATATATACTCTGAAGCGTCTTAGCTCTGTGCGTAGTGAGTTATTAAATCTGAAAAACGCTATTTGATACTTTTAACTACATTTAGTAAGTCTGAAATAAAATTTTCTTACATTTTTTTTACAGATGAATATTTTTTCTTGCACTTTTGCTCTAGATTAATGACGCTGGTTTCTACTTTTCTTTTGAAATGAGTAAAAGCTACAGCAATTCAAATTTTTCAACGAAATTTTATATAATATTTTAAATTTTTATCTTTGTTGAGTTTTATGCATCCATCTTGCAGGTTTGCATATTTTTTTCTTCTACTGTTCCATTCTTGCAAACTGATGGAGACATAGGGAGCATAGCAGAACTACAGCATATGACGGTTATTTTGGGCACATATGTTATTGTAGACACATGTCACTTACTTCGGGTACATTTGACAACTACCAAGTATTTGTTTGTGTTTATGCTATGCACTATACATTCTGATCAAGGCATGTAGGCAACAATATTAGCCATTAACTTTATTTCATGTCAATATTACTTAATTTCCCCCTTTTAAAGTGATCATTTTTTACAAACCAGACATTTCAGTTAGTGCCAAATCCTGCAATGCTGCTTCATCATTTCATATTTGGCGTGATTTTAAGCTTAGGATTAATGTATCCCCAATATCCAGAACACTATAGGTATTTTTTTAATTATTATGCGCACTTTTTTCATATGTATGCAATTATAATATTTTAAAATTGTCTATATCTTCCACAGAGAAAATTCCTTCATATTTGAGTTTTTCCTGTAATCAACCAATTGTGAATTCTATTGCACTGCAGCACTATGATTTTAATTGAATAATAGCTGGCTCACAAAAATAGCAATATCGGACAATAAAAACTATTTGAAGGTCGTATTTTTTGCATTATGATTGAATTTAGACGTTTAACTAGTCCAAAATTCTTGAAGATATTGTTTTATTGTTGCTTAACTTCTGATGCAGAATACATGTGATTCTATTCGGCGCTGAACTCAGTACTCCCTTTTTAAACTTGAGGTGGATCTTACGATGGGTTTTTGAGTACCAAGGCATATATGCGGCGCTTCTAAGCATTATTTTTGTGATTTCGTTTACGATGACTCGAATCGGATTGTATGGTGCACTTATAGTATATTTGATTGAGGCAAGTGCCAATGCATATCCATGCACACAAATATGTAAAATATTCTATATAGAATGCTTTACATTTGAAAATCGAGTTATGTGAAATGCCATGGCAACTTGGTCAGTTATTGTGCAATGTTTTTTAAATTTTTGCTCCAAGTGCGCAAATTTTGCGCACAATAGACTTCTGACACAACTAAAAGAATTATTGGTCGAGTCAAGAGGAACTATATTCGAAGCATATTCATACATACATGCAAGTACACAAATGCACTGTCATTATGCCCTGCCTCCTGCTTACTATGGCATTTGATGTACTAACTTCAAAATTTGGGTATGTGACACAAAATTTAAAAAAAACTGAATATTCTAGAAGGATTTTAATGGCTTCCATTTTGGAATCTATGTGTTATAGTGATTTTGCCAAAAAGAATAATTTTGTTAAATATTTTTGTATTGTATTGGTTCATGCTGCACTTGTTCAAATGAATTTGAATTTTATGAATTAAAGTACTACACATAGTTTTGGATGTAATCCCAAGTTTTTTTCATCAAGTTATAATGAGTTTTTCGTGTTTACAGATAAGGCATGATTTGAACTTTCCGAAACTGTGGCAAAACATATTTTGCGTTGCAGTTATATTTTCCTACTTTCTGAATATTTACTGGCTGGAAGTTATAATGAAAAATGTTGCAAGAATGACGAGAAAAAAGCAACCTCAAAATTGAATACGGATGGGATGAAAAGATGTGTTTAAATTTTTGAATAATTATCATTTAATATTTATAAAATCGATATACTTGAGCACTTGTAAAAATAGTGATATCGTTTTGTAAGTAATCTTCTTTAGTTGATGCTATAGTCTGAGTCTCAAAGATTTCAACTTTTTCATTTATTTCACGTAGCTGAACTTTGTATTAAAATATGGTATATTTCAGAATATTCGTTTATCTATAACTAAAAGTGGTAGAGTCAGAACTGATATTATTGTTATGAACTCTTTCATTTCAAGATATTATAAATTTCCTCATGGCATAATATTCGTACTACTTATTAACACACCTAACACGCATCGAAGGTTTCTAAATGCCTGCCACATAAATTTTGAAAAATTCTGAAACGTATATATTGGCACTCTAAAATCTGACTTTTCAATGGTTTTTATAGTTTGACCCTTGTGGAAAACGTTGTAAAAAGTATAAGTTACTTATGCCAGTCACTAGATCTATCTAAATTTCATCCATAAAATTATGTATGACAATTCTTTGGTGTGAAGCTGTGAAATGAGTTAACTGAATGCTCAAACAGCACAGAATTAGTATCATTGTGCAATGGTGTCCCATTTCTAATGCTTAAGGCAATTGCTGATTCGTCTTAGAAGCTAAACAATATTCTTTCGTAAAAATTTTGCAGTGTTGTGCACTATGCTAATCAAGGATGGCAATAATTTGAAATCGGTTAGCATTTCAAGCCTAGGGATTTTCAAATTTAAATTACAACTTCTGATTCCATGATTAATGTGTTGCTACAACGGAAATCAAAGCAAGTAGTAACTTCCCTCTAGTATATTTAATTGTCTTTGCAACGTAAGAATTTCAGGGGTTGATACTGGCTTAATATGTGTACAATACTTGTAATAAGTAAATTTTTCATATAGAGACGGCCATAGGTAGGTAAAAACTCATTATTAAATACTGATTTAAAGATGGTACTAGTTTAGTCATGATGACAAATCTTTCATAATATGCAAACCTTGCATTAATGTTCTTATGTACAACTTTTTGCCATAAATAAATTCATTAGGAGCTGAAAATTCACAAAAATGCTTATCCTTAGTGACATTTATACATTCACAAAATCCTTCTATTCTTTATCATCATAAACTACACTTGTTCCCTAAAGATGCAATAAGCATAGTTTCATGTTTGTCTGCTGTCTCATCTACTCTGCAGAAAAGATTTTTTACATGAACACATATTTAAGCTCTTTTTATAAAAATTAGTAATGAAATATAAGAATCTCCTCAATGATTTAATGAGTGCTTTTATAATTAAAATTTTATAGCTTCTGATTTCTACAATAGCTTTACTGAAATTTGATCGATTATTTGCATTGCATCAATTACTCTTTATTCATGAAATTTTTTTCTATTGACACAAACCATAAATAAGCTTTTGTTTCCGTTATACAGTATCATCTTTTATCCAATAATAATCAAATTATTAATTAGTTTTCTGCCAACTAAGCTATCTCAGAAAAATAAAAAGTTTAGTCGTAGCCCGGCATTTACACTTTTATTTATTGATCACATCCATGTTCAGTGGTTTTGTCTAATCATTTTAATACTTATTCAAAGTTAAAACTATTCTCAATTTACTATTAGTGAATTGGTGCAACAGATAAAATATTATTGCATTCAGATTCAAACTATGGATGTTTTTGTATTTCATTGTAAAGTAGTCAATTGCTATTGTACATAGAAGCACCTGGGTTGTGGTCAATGTAAAAAACATTTCATTATGAATTGGCTTATTTTGAAAGACCATATAAATTTGCAGCTATTACTTACAAATTATTTATCATATATATACATATATATAGCTGTAAAAATATATTTCAGCATTATTAAATACGCTAAGAAATGAAGCACTTGATGACACTAGAATTAAGACTTTTCTGTTGTTCAAAATATTGCATTGAATGGGAGGAGGAGTTAAAGCAATTATATGGGGTCTTGTAGTTTACTTGTGAACAATCCCAGAACGTTTATTTTTGACACTTTATACTTTTTTTTTCAAACGAGTACATAAAGGACTTCTTACTACTGCTGAGAAATATGTCTGGAATTTGAATTGAGTTGTACTTCCATTGTAATATATTTTGTAGAAAGTGGGAATATATAATACAGTAGTTTTTTTTTGCTTGTTTCTTCAATTGTAGTTGCACGTTGTAATTATCATTTTTCAGTTATATCAACATTAATAAATATATACTTTATTACCTATTAAATGAATAACTTTGCAGAAATAAACTAAACATTACATCAATACACTTGCCATGTATGTTGTAACTTTCAATGCCTTTAAATAAATGTCCAAACATATTGGTCATTAATTTGCTAGTCACTAATGCCGTCTACAAATATTGGCAATTATCAGGACAATCCTTTGCATGTATCACATTTAAACACTGGTTATTTATTTGTGTAGTCCTGTCATATGTTTTAAGTTGTGATTCTTTCAATTCTAATAGATAAGTTGCAAAGAAAAACAAACTTCTAGTATGCTGATTATTTTACATATTCTGTTTCTTCCAAAATATGCATGATTTCTTTTGGCATCAATTTATATGCTGGAACAATATGAGCAAAATTAATTTTATGATTACAGCACAACAGGCTTTATAACTTGTAAAACAAGATAAATTTTTTTAAACTAGAAAAATGGATTTTTCAAGTTTGTTGAAATACTGCATAATAATGGTAATGTCAAAACATTAATTCTTTATTCTACATTTCTACAAGATTTACATATGCTGCCTATGTTTGTTTGTCAATGATTTGTCTCCGCTGCATCTCCAATAATTACTGGCTTTGATTGTTTAACGGTTTCACATTTCAAGGTTGCCTCCTTTTTTAAACCAAAATGATTACATCTTTCTTTTAAACTCACTTCTTTCTTGCCTAATGTAGTATCACTACTACTTTATAGAGATTAAACTGCTGCTACAAGTTGGAAGTCACTGTATAGATAACTATTTCTTGCCTTGCTTTTTATCATAATATACAATTGGTCTCATTTCTTTTGCTTTTTATTTTACTTTTATTACACCAGTTTTTCATGTTATCAGTTTGTCTGCTTTTATTTTAAGTACTGTAACAGTTAAAAAGATTTGTTTCATATTGCTTTGCAAGGCTTTACCTTTCAGATCTGTGTAGGATTTTACATGAGGTAGAAGTCAGTAACAGCTAAATATTCAAACAGAAAACACAAATTAATCTTAGATGCAAATCAATTCTAAATAAAAATCAATAGTTCTGTTTACCAACAAATATGATTGCACTAATGTCTATTATTACCTTGCTTGTCACCAGTACAATTAATAAATGATCAAACATCTGTGTGCACCCAAATGTTGCTAATTATAGCAAAGGAATAAAACCTGTTTCTATAAATGTGAGCATATACCAACATGTGTTCAAGTTAAGAATTGAAAGAATTTTACAGCACAAAGTATGCAGCATCAATGAGGCTTGTTCACACTGTTTTAATAAACTTACATACAACCTTGAAAGATGGGAAAGAATTGCATATCAAACAGTCAAAAAACACGTGTCAACATAAATGCACATTAAAATGATGCCATCATTTTCTTGAGTTGCAAGAAGTTTGTGTCTGAGATAGCAAGGCAACTGTTGGGCTGAAGCTCAATTGAAAGGAAATGCTATACGTGCCTTGATATAATGCCATGCTATCTATAGAAAAGTCACCAACATGATTGCATTGAGATCTGCAAATTAGAATTATTAATTTTTGCATCATTGATAGAAAAAGCTCTGCAAGGAATTAAGCAACACTAACCACTTTTTGTCATGGTTAAATCATCAGAACAAGTTTCAGCTTTGGTTGTTGCTGCCCAAATATTTTTT
Source organism: Vaucheria bursata (assembly GCA_032358265.1). Classification (NCBI taxonomy): domain Eukaryota; class Xanthophyceae; order Vaucheriales; family Vaucheriaceae; genus Vaucheria; species Vaucheria bursata. The sequence goes on along the minus strand of JAULBW010005522.1, from coordinate 50,055 downwards.
GTAAGCAAAAATAAGATTGATTGAAGTCCCTTCAACCATTTTGTTTGCCAAGTAATCTTTGTACATAACACTAGTAAAGGATAAAGTACAATATAAATAACAAACTATGATGTGAACGATTTAGTTGTAGTTGTTGAAAATGAAAAACAATTCATTACAATTGTCTTTAAAAACAATTAATAAATGATAGCTATTTTTGAAAACAATTGATTTAATGAACAAAATTAGCATTACATGTCAAGTACTTGCTGTTATAGGAAACCTCTCAACTTGGGAAGGAAGAAGAAATATATAATAGTATAATTTACTGGATATTGTAAAAACCCTTCAATACACTTACATGTTCAAAATAAACAAAAAAACAAACAGAATATTGCATAATAGTATACTTGATGAATTCAATCATGTGTTGCCAAGATTCACTTTTGGCCACACATTACATGATATACTAATCACTTCACTCAAATACAAATTGAGATATATAACTGCAATTAGTATATTTGAATTTAAGACATGGTGTACAAATCAATTCCTAACATAAATACCTTTGTATGGACAATGTAGCTCAGTTGAGGGGAAGTCCAATGTATAGCGGAAGTCAAACAAACAACAAAGCAAATAGTTTTAGTACAAATACAAAACGTTTGTTAAACTTAAGAAGAAGGAACAAATACACAAGACTGAACAAACAAACATGTCTCTGCTAGCTCCTGCAGTATACCCTCTTGAAGTACTCTTGAAACTGGCCCTCCAGTGAATTTTGCTGAATCTTGCAGAATCATTTATTCCGTAAGTAAGCCCATAATTTGCCATTAGCAGGCTTGTGATTATTCTAGAATTATTTGAAGCATCCCTTGATATTAACTTTGGCGGAAGTAAAGTGGAGTAACTAAAAGATAGGCCAAATAGAGCAGAGCTATGGGATTGATGACAGTTCTAGAAAAGTATTAAATCAATTGAAGATGGAGTTTGAAGTACTGTTACAGAAGGTAAAGTGAGATTAGATAACCTGACCATTGTTGAAGAGGTATAATGATACAAAACATGCGTAGTGTCAAGACTAACTAATTGTTCTGATGTATACTCCAAGAAGTCAGACCAAAGACAAGGAGCACAAAAATATTTTATGAATAATGCAATTATATTAGTCATGTTTTATGTGTCAACAAGAATGAATCTTGTCAACACCTTACAACTTATTATATGCGCATGCAAGACAAATTAGATCAAACTATAAATGCAACCCTCTTAAGAAATTTTACATGAATATTGTTACAGATAAATGAATTGTGATTCTAAGACAAATTACTTGACAAAAACACATTTGATTCTGACACGTAGGTAAAAAAGAAATGAAGTTTCCACAGAACCACAAGGAATAAGACATGCAACATTATGTGAGGTAGAGCAAATGTATAAATTAAAGGGTTATAAAAATGGTGTTGACATAAAGGATTGATATAAAGGTGCAATTGAGATAATATGCACAATGTAGTAAAAGAGGAAAAAGGTGAAAAAAAGCATTTGTGAAATATAACTGGAAAATAGATGAACATAGGTAAACATTGGCAAACATTGGTGAACAGAGTTGAGCAGTTATGCTGTAATAATTTGTAGAGATAGCAGGACTGGCAAATATCCTGATACAACTGTTGCATCAAAAATAAACTTAAATCTTCGAGAAAAGTAGATTTGATCTGAAGTTTTTTGCTAGTGATTTAAAAATTTCTAAATTGGTCATGAGTTCTCTTACTTTAGCATTATCAGAAGCAAAACAAGTGAAAATGACAATTGTCAGGAGATTACAGTTACTAATATATTCCACTATCTAAACGTATTGATGAACCATATTGTATGTGGATTACCATCTTGTTGCATCACATGTCACTGCACTGAGATCAGTTGACTCGTGAAAAGGGCCAGTAAAATATATTTCTTGCAAAGTTATTTATTAGGCAGTTTATTTAGTGAAATAATATCCTCAAAGTCTTGGAAAAAACTATTTTTGCAGCAAGGTTGAGATAACAAGAAGCACATCTAATCAGGGGCTCATTGACAAGATTTGAAATGGACATATAAGTTGTGCAGTTATCCTTCACTAATTATAAAACATTTTCAATACAAATATAATCATATTTTAGTGCAGCATTTATTAATCCATATAGTTCTTTGCAGCACAATTAATCTTGTTGGAAAGTGGAGCTAGCGCCAACAGAACAGACTTTCTTTCAGTTTTCACTCTTGTACATTGTGTGTAGGCTGTCATACTTATTGGATGCTCCATCATTCAAGTCATTGAACAAAAACCTAACTTTCTTAAAGTTTGTTGCAATTATATGAGTGACTGAACTGCAAAACACACTTCATAGTCTTTTTATTAGTTATTATTGTCACTTGTTTGAGATTACGTTATTGTGCACCTATGTCATCTAAGTAAATAGTTTATTGGTAAGTTAGAATGCACGATATGATTCATGATGTCGGCTAAATTTTGTGCTTTGTCGGTGGTCAATACAATCCTCTTTTGATTGAATACATTAGCAATACCAGGAAGATCGGATTTCCACTTCACATAGCAGGAGTTAGGGTGTTTGGTGGTGTATTACTATGATCTTTCGCCAGGTTTACTTTTATACCATTATGGCATACATTGCAGATTGAGGCGAATTTTTTTGATACACAGTTCAAGTTGTACTTGAAAGTTGCATGATTAACCTTGCGATTGGTCATAGCAGTGATAGATATCATGTGCTACTACTCAAATATCAGCATCTAAAAATATTTCAGTCAACTGATCACATTTTTTAAAATTGATATCTACTATTTAACGCAAATTTTTGTTTCAAATTAAAATGCAGAATTGAAAAGCTAATTAAAAATCGGTAAAAATTATAGTGATTGAAACTTAATACTATCAGAACAATTAATTTTAATGAAGAAAAACGATCAGATATAAGACATATTCAATTTCTTTCTATCAAACATTTTTCATCTAAACCAAGGCATGATATAAGGTGATAGTGTGCTCACTAGCAAACATGACAAACATATGGAAATAAGGATGTGCAAATTTTTGAAATATTTAGAATCGACTCTACAATGTATGTACAAAAAAGTTATATTCAAAACATTCAACAGCTTGTCATATTGCAACTAATTATTAAAATCAGCAAAAAATGCCCATTTTTTCACTTCATATATATTAGCATATTGATCGAAAAAAAATGATCAATGGCAAAAAATTAGGACACCAGACCATGTACAAAATTTACTCGGAAAACATCATTTTTCTTCAAGCTTGATTCAGTTCGTGGCTTCTTCACATGAGTAAAAGCTTGAATTCTTGCATAGTTCTTCTAATCCAACAGCATTTTCAAATACTTCAGTTTGCTTCAGATTTTCATCATTTTCGCTCTCAGTATCTATACATCAAACAGTTAAGATTTGAAATGTTAAATAATGCAATGTTAAAACTGTAAACCATAAGCATAATAATACAATATATATATATATATATATATATATATATAAATTTAGATGCGTAATAGATATCTGCTGTTTAATCATGCTGTACGAAATACATAAAATTTGTGCGCCGGACAATGCAATAAAGAACAATTAAAAATTAAGTTTTGCTACTGCATTTTCAGGCATTTTTCCGTGCAATATTTCCATTTTTTATTGAAAAAGCAGCATCCTTTTTGTATAAAGTATATGAACTTTTAATCAAAATGTTAAAGTGAGACAAGGCAAATAAGAACCATTAACTGAAACTTGAATAATAAGCACATTGTTAGTATTTGATTCAAAGAGTACTGTGAACTATGAAGCTAGGCCTGACTTCCGAACTACTGAGTAAGACAACTACTTAATGTGCGCAGGACTTTATAACTGAGCACGGAAGTTATCAGATACAACGATAGTAGAGAAAGTGAAAAGAGAGAAAGTTTTATTAAAGCGTGTTATGAAATTCATAAAGGCAAGATTCATCATTGTCCAGTGAGTTATAAGTGTACAGCGAATAATTGCTTCATTCAATATAGCACAAATCAAATTATACAGTTCTTCAATACCAATCTCACATACATGAATCATTGTACAGTTCATAAGTCGAGGGTAATGAATATTATATTCTAATATATATATATATAAAAATTACAAAAAGGAGGAGGGCCAGTAAGGTCAAGAATAATTAAGTCTCAAATAGAAGCTCTAAGCATGCATGCATTACCTGATTTAATACTTACTCTGCCAATCGAGTCATTATCTTCGGCTGAACTTGAAGATACGCTACTAGATATATTGTCATCAATACTCTGCCACTTTGAATATAAATCATTATCGACCAGAATAACTTTTTGTCCATGCTGATCTTCTGTTTCCTACGCACACAGAATATATCACACCTTTTTAAAACTGTCTATTCAATGCAAATATTATGCATATTAAAATATAGAGATGGTCTAAATTGCAGTGTGTCTTGACTTGTACAGTGATTTATAACGGTGTAAATGATAATAATCTGATTTCCTACCATTTAAATCTAAAGTCACACCGCATCCAATATTAAACTGCATATTTTGAACAATATAACTTTCATATGCAGCTTTTAGTTTTTGTGTAATTTATCATGACTCTATTATAGTTCATTGAATTTTTCTTTTTTACAGCATTAAAATGCCTTTTACACTTATATGAAAAAAAATATGTATTCATTTGACACTATTTTTATAAACAAGGTATAAAACGGAATCATAATGTAAAAGGAAAAAATGTTTCAAGAAAAATATTTTGATAGTAAGCATTTTTGCTCAATTGATTAATCCAGACAATGTTTTGACCTGTATAATTTCTAGAAAAGGTATCTTAACAAACAAAATTTGACTAGATATGCCATTCTGTACACATTTAAAATTAATTAAAAAAATTCTGAATTTTTTATTCAACTCCAGCAGAATTATTAGTCAGAGTTCAAGTAGCGGATCTTTTCAAGTTTTAGACGCAATTCACTTAAAAATTTCAGTCTGATACGGAAATGTCATGTGCGGATATAATTGAGCTGAGAAAAATCATTTTGAAAAAAATTTCAAAACTTTATTAAACTTTATAGACTGTAAATTTCAAATATATTAAAGTTGTCGCAGCCACTAAATGAATTCGTTTTAATTTGAAGGTGAACTTTGATAAATTGAGGCTTTTTTGCCTATATTTTATGTGAAAATTCATTAAAAAATAATTTAATTTATTCGAAGTCTATCGTACCTTCTTTTTTGATGCACCAAGTAGACCAGAAAGTCCTTGTTCCATAAAATGCCTGTAGCCAGCAACCAGCGGATTCAAAACACTTTCTACCATACCTTGATGAATTCCAGCACTCAGAAGTTCAACAAGAGATAACTCACTTTTGCTTAAGCGAATTTTCTTTTCGGCTTTGCCATGCTCATTCTAATATTTTATATGAAATCAATTTTTAAATATTAAATTGCGGATATTGTGTGGATTACGTATATACATATTATATTTGATAAAACTTGTGAATTTTATGTACAAGTCATTAGCTGGTGTGTTACAATGACTGCAATTACGGATACAATCAAAGCTCTTAGAAGAGTTAAAAAATCTTTTAGTTTATACAATATCACTATAATAATTCAAGTTCTTAAAGCTATTTTTCCTGAATCCATTTCTAAAGATTGAAATCCAAAACTAGAGACTCATTGCTATGAAACACTTATCCAAAAGCTTCATTATATACATATAATTTGCTGATGAAATGATGTCATTCCATGTACAATAAAAGTCGAGTAGTTTGTGTTGTAGTCAAATTGTTTCTAGTACCATTTTACATTGCTTTTTCATTGAAATTAACTTTTGAATATATCCGTATATATAAAAGAGGATTGCCCTAAAAGATTAATATTTTCACTGTAAGTTACATCCTAAATTTAAAATATATGCGTACGTACCGATTCTCTTTCAATATCTGACTTGTGCACTATAACAAATTCTTCATTGATACCAGAAGAATTTTTACTATCTGGAGCGCCGCATATTGTTCTAAACACTCTTCCATGGCGACCTTTCATTGCTCTAATATGCAAATCGGCCAAAAATTCATCCAACTGAAAAAATATTGAATATTCAGTAAAGTTTCCAAATAGGTTTTTGTAGAGTAACCTTCAGATAAAAAGAATCTTCAGGACCACTGAATAAATTGATTTTATTCAAAAAATGAAGCTGAACTTGGCACAATATGGCTATTAGTTATTTGCTATTTTTAAATTCTTATATAGACTGGATTGATCTCATAATGGAAACTCGGAATCAATACTACTATTACCACTTGGAATAAGAAACTATCACACAAGTAAAACAACTAAGCAAAGAGAAGATAGAAAGGGAGTGCATTAATAAAACATAAATGCAAATCTACCAGTTCGGGTTGCTCAATAATAAACGCATCCTATTGGTTAACGTAAGGCAAGTCATCATTTTCTAGAAAAAGAAAATATGTGGTTGATATCTATAGAATTTATTTTTAATTAATGCTTGACGGTTCATATATAAATCAGGTATAGTTCATGGTTGAAGTCCATCTTGTACAGTACACAGTTTAAGAAACTTGTAGGAAATATTATATAGAGCATATTCCAACAGTTATTAGTAAAAGTTGCTAAAAGCTTATTCATCTTATCCGAAGTTCAATTAAGAGAGATTAAAAAACTATATATAAATTTAAAAATTCATCACATTTTGACTAATATTTTCATTCATCATCTATTGCAACTCAAGTAATAAAAAAACAGCACAGATGGAAAATCTATAAGGCATTTCTCAAAAAATTTTATAGTCTTACCTTTTGAAGTGATTGTCTCTGCTTCTGTGGTAATTCTGTTCCGAAAAAAAGAGTGGATTGCGCTAAAGATTCGCTTGAATCTGTTGACTCATTTAATGGCAGTGAGCTTATTTTAACAAGCCTTTCATTCGCCGCAGGCCTAGGAAAATGTTGAAAAACGGTAGTAATTATGCACATAGATAATGCTACTAATGAAGGACTTAAATTGATTTGTTTCAAATTTATGTAATAATGCCATGCTATAAAATACTGATAATTGAATCGATTTTTCATACATATATAAAGGAGCCAAGTTAAACGAGGAAAATTTATTGTGTATACACACTATAAGTACAATTCAAAATGATATCAGAAATATTAATGGGCTATGAAATTAATTTTTATGGACAAAGGAATTATATACAAAGGAAACATTTAAACAAAAGCTTTTGATTACAAGTAACTCACCAACTAAGAACATGCTTTAAGTCGTCCGTTAATGGTAACGGCTCTTTTACTAAGGCTATCTTCACGCATTCAATAAACTGGACATATTTCATAAAAAAATTACTTTAAAATAAAAATATATAAATCAGTGTGATAGACATCAATGGCACGAGTAATTATATATACTAGACTTAGGAAGTATAGTATATGAAGAAATGATAAATACAACCAATTCTAAAATTTAAAATACTTAATAAAACTGGAATAATTGAACTTTTCTGTATTATTCTCATGAGCTTTTTATACAATTTATATTCATCATGATTCATAAATATTTCACAAGTTCAATAAATACATAGTTTTTTCATTACTTAATTACCGTTTTGCTAATAAATGTAATTGACAAACCTCTTTACTTGTGCCAAAATGTAAGCAGTTTGGAAACTGATAGAAAAATTGATTTGAGGCATGTCGTGCGCATATTACAAATTTTCCCATGGCTAATGCTTCAGCTATTGTGGTACACAAAACTTCACTTTGACTCGGATTTAGAAAAATCTAAAAAAATTTATATTTTGCAAAAAATTTGTAGAATTATAAAAATATACGCTCTGTTCGCATAACCGAATTGTGCATAAAAAAATTAAACGTAATATATACATATATATATAAATAAAAAGATTTATACCAAAGTTGCATAAAAATAGCCACAAAATACATCAAATTGGATTTGTATAAATCAGCTTTTTTCAATGAACATACAAAAATAATGAGCTTCCTTAATGATGCCACCAATGGCTAATCTTTAGACCAAGGCCACCAGCATTAACCAATAGTAATGACTGAAACTTATCAACTGAATAGTTTTATGACACATAAGAATAATATGTATTCTTTACATTGAGCTCTCAGCCAATTTTAATTGGTGGCAGCGATCATCAACAGAGCCATCAGTAGAAAAATTAGGATATCTCTAAAAGCAATATTAATTGTCAACAATATAAATATGTAAATGGTGTGTATGTATGAATGTTGATATATACTAATTACCTTATGATGCGTGAGAAGCTTATGATCAATCCCTTTCAAAAACTTTATGCCAAGTTTATACCGAGCACATCGCTTCTCAATCGCCTTCAAAAGCAAATAAAATATATTGAAATATGATATGTCCAACAAGATAAGATTCAACTTTTCACCTTGAAAAAGTCTTTCAAAGTTTTAATTTATTGATATTTCAGCACTATCAGATTACTTTGGGCATCAAGAAAAACTTGCCATAAAAATTAAATGTATGTATGGTCATTGAAAATTATTAACAACAAAAATTATAATAACTGACCCTATGTACATGCTGATTGTAAGGCTTTTTCGACTTAAGATTACCCCAGAATAATCTTCAAAGAACAACTCCTATGGCTGTGCTTTAATGTAGGCTACAATAAAATATGTTTATAGTGAACTAGCCAGTATGAATATGAACTAATATGAAATCAGAAAAAATATCGTTTTTGTTGATTTTGATGTCTGAAAAACTAGTATAATGGCCAAAACTTCTAATAATACATATATCTGATATTCCATAAACTCATACTATCGGCTACACCAGAAACTATGAGCTATCAAACATATTGAATATCGAATGTGTACATATTTAAAAAGGTAATAAAAAGTGTACTTCTTTATCAGGGCCATCGCCAAAAGCCTCAATTTCTAAATTAGATCCAGCATGCCTCCTCCTGTAGCTTCTCAAAAGCGGTAAAAGCTTATCGAAGCCCTTACTCCATAATGTTTTGCCTATAAAATATATTCCCTACAAAAAACAAAGCACATAAAAACTATAGGCTTAATATAAATTATATATCAAACTCAACAATGACACTAAAAACTAAAGCAGGGTAATTATACTCTTTAAATCAAAATAGGTTTAAATTTGATAAAAGAGCACTAGTCATGTTGACATATATTATGTTTTAATCACCGTTGATAAAGACTGGTGTAGTATGCTATCCATGATTTGATCTGTTTTTCTACATCGAAAATCGATAAATTACAAATTCATGAAATAAAAGTATGAATTCAAAAAAATCTAAAGTGAGAAGATTGTTTGTTGAGCAAAAATAGAACATACCTTTGAAAAATTTAGTGCCGTTTCATGTGATGTACCAGCAATTTTCGATCCTATTTCTAAAAACTGATCTCGAACACCTTCAAGAAAAAAAATTTATTCGTACAGTATGATACCATTCATAATAATAATAGGTGAATCTTCATGTATTAAATAAATTATCAGGGCAATAAATTTTTTGAGTATAACAACTCAAGTAATTCAGGGCAAGGAAGATCAAGAATTTTTTTGAAAAAAAAGGCAAAAATGTCATGTTCAGCATGCATTCAACACGACCAAATATAGAAATCTTTGATGAATGGGTATCTCACTGTGTTTCAGTTATAATTTTGGTCATTTATGCAGAAGAAGTACAGAATTTGGAAAGTAAAATCATCCTAAAGATATTTCAGGATATAGATCATATAATTTCCAAATATTTAACAGATTTTGCAACATACGCGAGTTATATGAATAGGGTCCCAAGGAGAGTGATTGTAGGTTTTACTATGATGATTAATATATACATATACATTATAAACAGTTATCCTCGATTAATGTCTTTTCAATCAAAGAATATTTTGAATTAAAATGTTTTCTATATAAATATCAAATGTATGTAAAAACTCATTCATCAAATTTCTTTTGCTAAGAATCGAATACTTTTTCTACACAATGCGCACGAAATCAGCATGCAAACTGATTTGTGCGGCTTAAATCAGTGAGGTATATTAATATTACTGCATAATTGTATATGTACAAATTTAGGATCACACTTTCGTACCGTGTACATTGCAGACAACTTCTTTTTCAGGTGCATATGTTTGTAAAGCACCACTTAATTTTATTACTCTATGGCAATGTGCTCTGACCATCCAAGCACTAACCATGCGTACTACCTAATATGTAAAGGAATAAAAACATCAATAATCATTTCAGAAATTACAGTAGTTGCTGCTTTATTACTCTACTGATAATAAGCCCACCCGTTTAATAAGCTCATACAAGCTCAGTGATCCCGAGGAGGGCTTATTAAGCGGCAACTACTGTATCAGGCTAAAGTATTGCACAATTGGAAAAAAATGTTAAAATAAACGATACTTTAATAATTGTGGTAGTAACATTGTTTGGAATTTTTTAAATTTTTGATTTCACTTTTCTTGAAAAAGTCATAAAATTTCAAGAATCTAATAATTGCTTATTTCCGTTCATATATTAGACGCGAAGGCAAAATTTACTAAATACCTCTTTCTTTATAGTTCCACCCATCTCTTGGCCAGCATAAAACATATAATTGGTATGAATAATTCCGATCACATAGTTAAATTTGCTTGTCCAAATCTCTCCTTCTGGCTTAAACCAATTTAAATGTTCTGGTTCTTCTAAAATACATACATCTGCTTCCGAATTAGGCACCAAAGATGTAAGATCGCAGAGAGGAAAAATACTTCCAAAGGCCTATATTAGACAGTTTTTTCATATTAATATAAGCTTCTACATGGAAATCGTCAGTTTCTCAACTGGATTTAGTAAAAAACCCTTTAAAGAAAATATTTTTCTTTTATTGCACAAAAATTGTTCAATCTACATCATCCTAAATTAAAACTCAGCTCTACCCCAAAGTTTAGAGCAAGGGTGGAAAACATGTTTTTGAAGTGAGCATAAGTTACCTAAGCCAATCAAAACTGGCTATAATTGACTAAAGTTAATGCATAAGGGATAAATCTTTGATCAAGTATCTATCGGATAAGATTCTATTCTAAGTTGAGTTAGACCCCACAGCTGTACATCTTTTGAAAAATTCAAATTATGCAGAATGATTCTATAGACTTAAGATGTAAGTTTAGGTAAATAATTTGGAAAAAAAGTCATTTTTTTCATATTCCTGTTCAAAAAAGGCTTTTAGTATGAAAGCATCACAAAAATAAGTAATCATGTTAAAATATAAAGCAATAAAGGAATGAAACAGTTGGCGATAGAGTATGGTATTAGGTACCTCATGGTAAGTGCTCTTGTAAAATCGGAGAGCAACATTGTTGCTTTCATCTTCGAGATTAACCTCTGCCAGCCATGAGCGAATATATTCAGCTTGCTCATTCTGGTTTGAAAAGTGTCGCGTACTAGGGAAAATCTTAGAAAAAAAATAATTTTAGAATGGCACTGAGTTTTTGCTTAATTACTTAAAAACTAGAACATTTTCGAGAAATTTTTCTATCCTGGCAAATATTGAAATAATAAATAGTGACAATATTGAATAGGTACAAACTTGGTAAGATTCCAATGCTAAAACAATTTCCTTTAGTGAAGCTAAGTACAAAATGCATCATTATTAATATTTTGGCTTTAGTATGACGCTATTTCTTAAACTTCTTAAATTTAAAATGGGCCATTCTATCGAATATTAAAATCGCAGTTCAATATAAAAAATCACTTATGCCGGAATTTTAGTTTTTAAAGAAAAAAATTATCCGGTACCTTAATTTGATCATCCGATTCTAGCCATGGTACGACTAGAGTAACATGACCTTTTTCCCGCCCTCTAGACAAAAATGCTGCTCTTAGTAATGGATTGACACTTGTCCCAGTCATCCATGGCATACTTTTAAGATGTAAAGGTATAGGTTTAGGAGCTGAGGATTTAAGACATTACAACACAATTTGAATGGAAAAATATTTCAAATTACGGTGATATTTAAAAAATGCTGAACCTACCAAGCTGTTGTAAATATCCATATCCGTCTTTGAGGATCAGCAAGGTCTAAATTTGGAGGTTCGAGTTGCTCATTGACATCTCTCTTTTCGTCGAATTCAATGCCATTGTCCGGATGACGTCGCTCTTGTATTGCCCGGAGATGGGCAATAGTACCTTCATAGCCAATGAGGATATTATTTATTCCTTCCAATATCATGGTCAATAATGATTGAATAATATGCTCAGAAATTTTCGCTCAAATCCGAGACATTGTTGCATTGACGCATTGATGCGAATCTTCAATTCAAATTCTAAATCTATCTTGTAATCGCGAAAATACGGATATAGCCACAACCAATACTTTTACGGGTATCTAATTGTAACGGGCTTTAACTGTAATCATAGCAGAATCTAAAAATACTTTTCAAAAATAAATTCTATCATGATACTCACGCCAATATTCATTTTTACGCATAGATTGCAAGATGAAGTACAGACATAGCTAACATGATAAGAAAGGAGGACAAGAATTCTCTTTAATGATTGACACTCTTTTGGAAGGGGCTACTAAGAAAATTAGTCGAAAGTGAATTTAGATGCAAAAATATATGGTAGATAATGCTTTGTAAAAATGCAGGAAGATGATTGTAGATCCAATACCTGAAAGCTACCCATTAACAGACTACAACCGGTAAAAGCAGCAAATAGAGTGTAGGTGTTAGCATCGATGTAGCTGTGCAATCTTATTACAAGCTATCCTTCCAACCAGAATGCAATACATTTATTATATCCAGGGCATGTCATATCATATTTCATTTTTGTTTACTAAGAAACCATGTCTTTTAACATGCCTAAATTTGGTAACTTATTAGTTGCTTTCAAGCTCTAAATTTTAGCACATCAATCTTTATACAAAAAACTTAACTATGCTTTAATGGACTATCAATTGGTCTGATATTCAATTTTTTAAATGCAGAAGGTGTTTTACCCAGCATCCCATTAGTTTTTTTATTGATTTGACATCACCACATCCATTGTTGGTAACTCACCCACGTATTCAAATGTACATTGGTAGGTATATTATTTGACTAATTGATTCAGGAACAGCATCCCCTAATTGGAACTATATCTCCTATTTGAGGCTACATTCTCTGCTTGGACTCTCATTTTGGAAAGCCCCAAATAGCTATTTCAATTTATATTTATCAATTCCACAATATGAGCTTGTTTGTCTTTAACCAGGACCCAAAAACAAAAATAAATCAGAGAAGTATAGGTGTGGGTATAAAAGATACGATTATTGTTGCTAATATTCCTGCTTGGATGCATAGACTCCCGAAAATGAAGTCTTTGGAAAAGAGGGCAATCTTTTTGATAGAAATTACATAGCTGTCCTTTAAAATTATTCAAAAAACTAGTCCTATAGCTGCATATTCAGTAGAGTGGACTTTGTACTATATTATTCAATATCAATACATAAAATATAACTAGATATAGTTAATGACACCTTAAAAGTGGTAAGGATACTTTAGTACATCCAGCTGGTTCAATGAGCAATATCTTCTCTGGCCATTACAATAAAATATCAATATTATTCCAATATTTTAAAGAAAATTTAACAAAAAAATTAAGCTTATAAAATGTTCGCACATATAATATTTAATTTACGTTTTTGCGCGAACATGTTTTCTACTTTTACTTTTTTTCAATTTACCCTCTGAGCCGGACACATCACCTTCAATGCTATCAATATCTTCAGAATCTTCTAGAATTTTCGATTCCTCTTCAGATTTTTTCTTCAAATATAACTCTGGAAGCCAAGGCCACAGTCCTCCTAAACGAGACTTCCTTGCAGCGATATATAACCCCTAATTTTCAAAAATGACTTAGGAAACAAAATTTAGATCTAATATTGCATTTTTATCACAGCCAAACAATAAGGTCTCAAAACATATATGACAATGCAATTTGTCGATTGGCAATAAAATTTGTTATACTTTTAAATTTTCTAAGATAAACTACATAGCTATTGAAAATGTTCATGCCGTCCTAGGAAGTATGCCTTAAACAAAGAGTTGAAGTCATGGAAAAGATACCCAAAACTATTCCATTCGTATAAATGTACATGAGTATATTTAGCGTGATTTTCCACCCTTGAACAAATTTCCAGGAACAAGGTAGAAAAGCTAAGCTACTGAAATCTCCCCTTGACCTTGAATTTTTATACTTGCACCACAGTAGGGCGATAATTTCCTTAATATGTATAATTTTGTATGAAAAATAAAAAAACTTGCATCACCGATAAAAGAATTAATATTCTTCTTTGTCGAGTCAAAAAGCTTTCAATAAAATAATTCTATTCAAAAATATTAAATATTGGCCCTATCGATGGTGATGTAAAATCCTACTTGCTTCACGGGGCACCACCGTAGGGGGGAGGGGTTTGCTTTATCTTTAGAACTAATTTGAGCATTTTGCCAGTAGCATAAGCAGTAATAATGCTATTACTATATTTTCATTTTCTTCTGTAGGATTAATATGCACAATATAAATAGAATAATTTAAAAATGAAGATTTGCATTTGTTTCTGGATTGATGGAAACTATAAAAATATAATTTCTTACAAATACCAAAAAATATATTTTTTCTAAGATTTTATAAATAGCTCAGTGAATGTTTAATGACAAATGAAATGATAAAACAAAAATTATATCATTCTGTCCAGAACAGTCAACTTTGAATTTATTCTTTTAGTTCATGGACATGAACTACCTCTCAGTTTAAGAGGTACCAAAAATATAGTTCTTTTTCCATAGAACAAAGTATGTACAACAGATCCAATTTTCCAATGCGCACTTCTTTTAACTTTGATGCATTCATTTAAAAACTTAGCTTCAAGGCAATTAAAAACGTTATCAAAATAAACTTATCTCGCAATGTTTTAATTTTTGATGGACCTATCAATGATGCCTTCATGTAAATACCATATTGATAAGCTAAAAGTATAATGAGAAAAATTCAAAATTTCACTTACTTGCGAGTGTTTCCATCTATTTTTAGCCATTACTATTCGATTAAGAGAACCATCAGGTGAACACAAGTGAAGTAGCACGTGCTGATTGGCTTTGCTTGGATTTCTAATGATTCTCGACCAATCAGATCGTACCATTGCCGTATCCAGCATTTCCGCTAACTTTTGTTCATCCGGATCCTGAGAATCTAACAAAAGTGTATGTTTTGCTTAAAATTCTCAATATATTCTTAACATATGAAATCTTTATGCAAAAACTTTGTGAGCAAATAGAATTGCCCTTTCAAAAATATTCCATTTCATCTGACCTATCATATAGAACAAGATAAAAAAATTTGTGAGGGCAATTTGGAACATCTTAGTTTTGTTCATTATGTGTACGAAAATACAAGTAAAAACACATTAAAAGTAGTGCAATTCTTCACAAAAACAATTAGACCTGTACATCATCTAAGTTTAATCAACTATTATTCTGTCATATATATATATATATATATATCACAACACCATGAGTAATCGTTTAATGATAAGGTGACCGTGTAGAATAGACCGCTAAACAAAAAAAAGTTTTTAAGAACAACTGATACCTCAATTGCAAAAGAAGATTTGAAATGGAGGAAAACATACCTTGGTGACTTTGCAGCTAGTAATAAATCATTAAATGGAGAAATTTCGGAATAATTCTAAAGGGCTAAAAAGATATAAATAATTTAGTGGTCTATTCTAATCTTCCACCTAGTGATGAAATACATTGTTCATTAAACAATGAAAAATAAAAATTAACCTGAAAAATTTCCATCGGTTATTTTTTGCTCTAAATCTGCCATTGCCCTTTCAAATTCTTCTCTTGGCTTTTCGCTTTTACTGGCTTCCACCTTAACACGAATCATTATTAGAAATAATAAATAAAAAGTAGTCTTAATTGAACAACACCAAAACAACTTATTGCTCTTACGAAAAGCATCTTAAAATCAAAAGTGTAATTTTTTGCTAGAGTGTCACTTAAGATATTGGCTACAGGTAAAAAAATACAGAGTATTAATTGAAAAAAATTGACATAACAGTATTTGCAGGATAAAGAAATGCAAAATACACTGACCATCGTGCGAAGTAGAGACACAGGATTCAGCAAATCGCTAGATGGTAATTCATCATTTGTCGACTTTTGTATAATCACATAAGAAAAGCTCTCGTTGCCTAAAGCTGCATTGTCCTGTAAACGCTTTGAAGTCTTTGGAACCTATAAGTATATATTATATATAAATATACAATTTGAAATGAAATATAAAAATAATTAAATCCTCAAATATGAAAGAATTAAAAAATTTAAATGTAGTTCAATTTTAATTAAAAAGCTTTCAGATTCTTTTTATCTTTATTCCAATATGAAAAATGTTTGAACAGAATAAAAACTAAATTAGCAAGAAATTTATACTACCTGATGATAAAATTTGCAAATGCCTAAATTGTTTTCATCGCCCATAGGACACCTACGGTCATGCCTACATGGCGCTACAATTCGTGCTTTACCGGGTGGTCTTTTTCTCAATAACTTACCCCCTGCCTCAGTGTATTCGTCTGCCGAACCGGCCAAGTACCCCTCAGTTCCATCCAGAATTGCCTTATCAATAAAAAACAATCATAAAAACTCCTCAATTGCTGACATCCATTGAATATCTCATTTTGACTTGCCAATATGAAAAGAAATGAAAATATAGAAAAAAATAATAGAACTTCAGAAACTTCCGCTTTTTCTTATTAAAACAGTAAAACAAAAAAAACATAACTGACATCTTTTCGGCCGAACTACTACGAGTAAAGAATTATGCGACTAATGAATTTATAAAACTACTGAATAGAATACTGCATAAAAGAGAAATAACTACTATATATAGATGCCAAGCAATAATAAAGAATGAACTGAAAATAGCCATCATCCGATACATAAAGACTTAGAAAAATCATTTCAGCGTATTCACCCAAAAACATCTACATTATAAGAAGAAAGAGTTGGTTAACCATTTAAATCACCCAAACTTGATGGAAAAGTGGAGCCTGCAGTTTACAGGGTGCTGATGACGTGGCAGCATGAAATTAATTTATTGTAAGTGTTACATTAGAGGAAGCTTTAAGCATCGATCGGCCATTTATATTAAATGAAACTGTCATCATACAAAAACAGCCACGCACAGCACAGTGAATAAATAGTCAGCAGAAATCCTAGAATACATAACGTCCAGTAGACTTCGGATATATTAAATCTACCAGGACTACCAAAAAATGTTATATCTGAAAAGCTAAAACTGAACTTGGTACAATATGAATTCTTATTCATTCATTGCATATAAAATTTTGTTTAAAGAGAAATCGCTGTATCCAAAGTTTATAGTATATATATATAAGAACCTGTCTAATAGATCGTACTACGTGACTACCCCTGGCATCCCCATGTTCCACCACCACTAAAGCACCATTAGGCTTAACTAGCCTCCATAACAAGGCGCAAACAGCAGCCCTCTGTTCAGCATTCGGTAGCTCCGCAATTGAATATGTCGCAGTCACCAAGTCATATGTTTTACCCTTATTCACAAAAAAACAATTTTTTTGTACAGTTTCGTTAATATATACATTCTTACATGTATACTAGCATACATTTCGATGCATAGATACAAACATGCATTAATCATATTGAAACATCTAATTAAGCTTTAAAAATCTGGACACAAAAATAATATAATTCCAAGTAACCCACAATAGTGCTGCAAAAGTAAGACAAAAAAGGCTTCAAAAACAAATTCATTGAATGAATCACAATAGTTAGGGTAAAGAATTAAAAATACTCATACTATACGGAACAAGATTTGAAATCTACTTTTAATAGAAATGGTGGTAGTAAAAACCTTTTGCCCATTGCATATCTTAGGTGAAACCTTCCAAATACTTCATTGTTTGAATTTAACTAAAGAACTATTTGCCATCTATTAGAGCTGCAAGTAGACTTAAGGCAACTATTGAATTTCAAAAATTTAGTTTTGCAAATTTAGAAAAAATTGATTGCAGGACAGAGAGACTGATAACACAGGGAAGTCTAAGACTAAGCGACGCAAAGGCAGACGCACTAGCATTTAAAATAAAACTGAAATGAATTCAAAATTTTCAAATTATCACTAAAGTTATTTGCATTAAAAAAAGTTTATAAACTATCTAAATAAAAATATTTTTATGCATTCATGAAATTCAAAGATACTTTTGTATTTCTTTTTTGTTTGAAGTACATATAATATGTTACCATGATTTGTATCGAATCATAGAGTAATATAAATAGTACACAATGCTAAAGCTAGCCTTTGATCATTTTAACGCATCAGTATATATTGATATTGACTAGGTTACAATACATAGCTAGCATATTACCCTTTCTTGAAGCATAGCAACACAAATTATTCCTAGAGTATTTTTTTATTTGCTATCAATAATGCTGTACAACACTTCCTTTTTCCCTTTGCATGCTTTCTATGGTTAGATATGCATTACGTAATGAATGCTGGTATCAAATAGAACAAGAAAGATACAACAAAATAGAAATGTCAACCTTCAGAAACTTTCTGAAGGTTGACGTTTCCACAAAAATGGACTCATTATGCACGAAAAAGTCAATAAATACATTTTTCATCAGTTCGAAAAAGTCTTTTAAAATTCTTAAAATCATTTTTTTCAAGTGGCATATTATATGCATTCATCCACAAATTAGAATAGAATTGTCGGATATTTTACCTGTGCCAGAGCTGCTTTACTTGCTTCAATAAGATTTGAACTTATACTTATGCGCACTCCATTACCGGGTAAAGCACCCAGCATTACCTCAGCAGCATCCCGCATAGATCGCGAATTTTCAATTAAGCGTACATCACTTAGCAATTTTTTGTGTTCCTACATAAATTAAAACATGCATGCATTTCTTCATAAAATCGAAACGTAAAAAACAAAAACTTGTGACACATTTCCAGCAAAAAAGATGAATTTTACCCCAAAATATTAAAAGTTGCTTAATCCTAAAATACACATTGGCTAGAAGTAATATATATTTAAAAAAATTAGGTATTTTTAAAAAATTAATAGGGCACATATTTTTAAAAATTATTCTAGAAGAAAAATATGTCTGGGAAAATATGTATATGACTTGAAATGCACATATTCGTGATATTCTGAACATGTGCTTTAGTATTGTCTATATATTCAGGTTCTTTATTTGGTTAATCTGGAATCATAATAGATTAGTTTAATTTGAAACTGGCCATAACCGATTTGTTTCGGTTCGAATGGGACTTTACGGTTTGGTTTGAAAAACTATTAAAAAACTAAATCTCGATTTTCCATACCAGTATAGTAATATTGTCTACATTTCAAGCTTTCTTATTTAGTTAATCTGATTGCCTAACAAGTTAATTTAGTTTAAAACCGGCTTGGACTTGATGGATCAGAGATAATCGATTTTAGCCCAATTCTGCCCCAAAAAACAAAAAAACGAAATCTATACATACCTTATTATATTTGACTTCAGCAGTATGAGTTTCAGAATCCTTTTCATTAAGCTCTTTATCCGAGTCAGAGTCATCTTCCGAGCTCGAATCTGAGCCATTTTGTGAATCAGAATCACCCTGCGAATTCGAGTCATTTTGCAAGTCAGAGTCATACTCTGAGTCATACATATCCTCCTCGCTTTCACTGTCGAGTTCCAAACCCCAAGCATTTCTTGCTGCTAGAACTGCCGTACCGGGTCCTGATCCAAAGTCAAAGTGACTTTCCGGTTCAAAGCCTACAATGTTTGAAAACATAAAAATGATGTTAGTCTATCTATTTTCGCAAAAAACGAAACGAATTTATCTTGTTTTATTTACTGGTTGTAACAGAATACCAAATAAATGCAAGAATCCCACGAAACAAAAGAAAAAGAGGATTAATTTGATAATGCTTAAATGGCCAATTCCTCGTTTACATATTTTAAGCAACATTTCTGTATGAATATTTATTCTAACAATTTATTACCATTAACATAATAGATATAATGAAACATGTCCCATGCAAACCAAATTTTACTGATTTGCCCGACTACAGACACTATTTTCAAATCTGCGTGTATGAGTAGTCCGAAAAGATAAATGTGGCTTTTCATTGCTTATTTTCCCCATGGATTATTTAGCACTATCGAGATCATATTTGACCACAATGAAAAATAAGTCATAAATCTGTTAGAATAATTCATGTATAGCTCATTCACACTGAGCCATCCATTTGAATTCAAGTTACATACTTCAAGTAATACAAAATTTATGCATTTGTTACTTATAATGCATAATATTATACTTAACTGCTTTCTTTTGTCTCTTTTGAATTTACGTGTACAAGAAGCCTAATCAAAAAATTTTGAAGCATTTTTCTCATTTTCTTGAAAAAGAAACTTTTCGCTAAAATACCGAAAATAAACAATTTTTAGATGAAACCATTCTGGGATTAACATAAAAATGACAAATCAATAAATATTTACTTTGAAAAATTTAAAAAAAATTTTTCTGCCATGTTAAATAAGTAACTCATATATCATTTACTTCTATTTTATTTAGCTACATCATTTTTCCCTGAGCTTACATAATTTCATAGAATTAGACTATTTTCAAAATTAAACGTACCAGACATATGCTCCTTGGCCTCCTCTAGTACTCTTCTTATGATACTATATGCAGGTAGTATTCGATGGCTCACATAAGCAAACGTTTCATTTGGGCCATATACCGCAAGTGTCTATATGCAAATGTTTGAGGATTTCTTTGTAACTCGTGGTTTCTTTAACGGTGACCATTTACGTGCATAAAATGGCATAATTTTTAAATTTTAAAGCTAAATATGTAAATAAATCTGTACCAAACTCTAATCCTTTCATATTTAAAAATTACAAAAAACTTTTAAGTAAAGTTGAACAGTACGAAAAATACAACTAAATTGTAGATTACCTGGGGAGAGGGAGGATCGCTTTTCAGGGAAACTTTTGGAGGTTTAGGTTTGTGTTCAAATCCTACCGGGACGCCCTAAGAACATGTATCTCTCATCAATCGCAATACATTCATAGCACACAGATTTTCGATGTATTACATAAATATGCATGCATCAAATAATATTAAAAATTTTTCATGATATTAATCTCTGATTGCCATGATGTCATAGAACATACATATTACGAAAAATTTATAGTTTCAAATAGTTTGCTAGATGAGTTACTTATACGTAGATATATAGAATTAATCAAAATTTAACAGACAAGAAAAAGTAGCGTGTAAAATGATATTTTATGTGGATGCACTCTACTGGCTAAAAAATCAGTAAATGTAGTTTAGGCATTTATACGAAAAATGCAAGTAATCATTATTTAAATAATATTAATGGGCAATAAAAACTGCTCAATATAAAAATAAAATTGTCATCCCGATATGTTCAAATGAATCTACAATTACATATTTATCTATTTCGATAATAATCTCGATAGTACATTAAATCAATCGGAATTAAAACTTCATTCAAAAGCAGCAAAAATATAGACCTACCATATAAGTGAAATTTCCCTTACACTTTTCCACCCGATCCAGAAATTTCCGAAAAGAATTCTTCAATTGAGGATTTGTTCTAGTACTTAAGACCTGGTATATGAATAATGCTAAACATTTCTGGAAATATTTATATATTTCAGTTGCCCTGTACAACATATTTACATTGACAAATCCTCTCAGGATAATATCATAATAATTTAATGCTGCATAATAGTATATATGAAAGAAATAACAATGGTGGAAAATAATAAAAATTCATGTACATGCAAATGACGCTTGTTCTTAGTACATGAGAAGTTGATTTATATTGAATAATTTTGAAATTTATATCAAAATGCCAATATTCATTAGATATTAAATCCATAAAATAAAAGAGGAATTTAAACAGATCAATAAATACAATAGCTTGATATTTCAACACAAGTACTAGTTCTCGGGAAATTGCAGCGAAATAGATTTCAAGCAATTTATATAAAAAATTTGTGGAAAACTAAAATATTCCCTAAAAATTTAGCTGCTCAAATTGATTTTTTCGAAAATTTTAACAAATATCCAAAATGGTCTCTATAAGTCCATAAAGAATTGCATATTTTCGGTTCAGTGTTGTTATTTCAGCCATAGTTTTAATGCATTTCAACGAAATAATGACTGCAATTGCTACGTTTACTGATAGATTCCCACGGTTATTGGAAACGTTATCAGAAAGCTACCTGCTTCCATCGTTTCAATGTGTCTCGATTCATTTTTCCACCATACATTGCATGAGGACGGGCTCGTTTGGTAAAAAACATTTTTCCAAGATGAGGAGCCCCAGTAATTTCGGAATTATGAACATTTGAAAAATCATTTTTACTGCGATATAAATCTTTATTACTGGTATCATATGCATATTCACGACGAGCCGTTTCCCGCCTGGCAGTGCGTCTAGCTAATATGTACGAGTAGGTGTGTTAATGATAGTTTATCATAGAGTATTTCGAAAAAAGATAAAATTTCTTCTAACCATAGAGGAAAGAAAAGGAACATTCACAAGAAGATACGAATGGAAGAATAAAATAGGCATCAATGGTGGTTACGAGTATTTAATGAGGAGAAAACAGAATCATTACATTATCCCAATTTAATGAATTTTAAACGCTTGCTTAGTCAAACAATGCGTACCTCGAGATTTTCCAACAGGCTTATCAAGAAGATTAAGTTCGCGGTTTTCAATTTCAATACTATCATTGACTGACTTCACAGTACTACTATTGCTATCATAATTTTGCAATTCCTTTCTAAAGTGCACACGTTTTTCTCGTTTGCTTCTGATGGAACGACGCGCAAGTGTTACTTGGAAAGCAGCAGCTGGACGAAGATGCTGAAATCCATCTCTAACCAAGTATACAAAATTCAAGGTTATCATTATTTATAATGCATTTGCCAGAGTTGCAACTCGCTAGGCAGTTGACGCTCCTAGAATTTTGTACCACAGGTTTTAAATTCCAATTTTTTTAAAACACAACTTCAGAACGACGGGGTGGTCATTAAACAGCGTCGCCCTACTACAAAAAAAATTTAATTTTTTAATTTTATTGTATGATGTAGACAGCTAGAATCTAGTTATGAAAGGATAAAACTTGAATATCCCCTTTTTATCCTATTCTGGCTAGCTCTGGCATTGTGATATTGAAGCATTATAGAACTAGACTGGCGTAACTTGGACCCCCTTAATTTTTTGGTTTATTACCTCGCGGTGCTGCAATGACTGTCAATTTCTCAACAAGAGCAATGCTGTCTAGTTAGTGGCTTCATCCAAATTCTCAAATGACAAGATGGGAATCAATGTGATTTGCTTAACAGATGAATGAGTATTTTTGCGAGTTTTTATATCTCATGGTTGGTTATGGTTCAGAAGCCTACATTTGATGCTGCATCTTGTAATGTACCAGTATATTAAATATTTAAAATTTGCAAGGAGATACTAAATCCTCTACTGTATTTGGTCACTCTTATGTCCCATGGCTTGATTTGGCTTGGCTGCTGATAGGCAACTTTTAAAATCCATGCAAATTGTTAAAACTGCATACTGAATAAGGTGGAACAGGATTGCTTGGATAACTTTGTGCGGAATAAATTTTTGGCTTCTCACTTGCCACATACCCACATGGCCCTCATACATGCCTACATTTTATGAGAATGTAATGCTAGTAGAGAAAAATTGGTATTCCCCCTTTAAACAATGCAAGTGAAATATTTCTCTTGGCAGAGTAAGTGGGCCAATAACAAGTGGACAGTAGAGAACACACATTTTTAAAAGATTCGAGTGCTAAAACTTAAATAAAAACATGCAAAAGTGAGACACAAAATAAGTTCTAAATGCAACATTAATTGCTTTTTAGAATAACATAAAGATTTCATGTCAAATCTATCGTTTTCAACAAAATTTAAACAATCCCAAATAAAGTAAGAATAAAGACAGAGTTTTAATCTGAAAGTTATACTAAAATAGCTAAAAATAATTGTTTTAGTTATAATCATTCAAGTTGCTTCCAGTTTCTTGAGCGGGCATGACAATGAGTCTCTTTTCATGGAACTGGTGTGCTTTTTGTTCTACATAATTAAACCTTTTTTCAATAATTGAATGTATGTTGCTATATGTTAGATAAATTTTGGTCAATCTTTGGTTTTCAAAATATGAATCAGTGCTGTACTGTGCTAGTCTGCACACTCTAATATTTTCTGGTTCAAAAACAGAACTTGCACCATATTAACACCTCTACAAAGTATGATAAATGTTCATATCAAAATTTTGCAAGACACAAATCTTTGTGCAACTGTCTGTCATACACATATGCATCAATGAAGTTATCATTTGATTCATTCTTCAGATTACATTCAAATCCCAAGGGACAAAATTTTCTATTATGCTGCATCAAAATTGATAATCAAATATCAAACAGCTTAAACAGTGCTGCCAATGAAAAATCCTCCATATCTTATGCTTATTGAAACTCATCTGCTATTTAGCAGTGCTCATATAGTATTTACAAGCCAATGATTGTGATACTCTAGCAACATTGTTCGTGCTATCATGTCTAATATTGTTCTCTGCATCATATTGTCATTCAAGAATGAAAAATATTTGTACGAGTTGAGTAATGCTGCATCAGTTTTAAACAATGGAAACATCCCTAGCCAAACCAAATGAACCAGCAGACTGCGTAAGAAAATATCAAGCACTCACCTTCTTGGTCAGCTTTTGAAGCACTCAAGATCAGAGCTTATTTGTGAACATGGCCAAAGGTAATTATGACATACATATTTATTCATATTGCAATTTTTCAAGTAATCGCAATGCATAAATATAATTGTTTATGATCATGGCACTACAAAAAATTGTATATAAGTTTATTGAACACAACTACTTTTTATGCATGTTTCCTGCCTTGCTGAGCTAAGTGTTTAATGTACTGTAATTCTTCTGCATTTTTAAGTGCTCCCTTTGGTAGATATCCATCCAAAGCTGAAGCATGCTGTAAATTGAGAACACAAAATTTAAGATGCTGATAATATTGCATTAATATGTAAATATATAGAGTAGATATTCAATAAATACTGTCAGTCACCCCAAAAATTATGAGCTACTCGAATATATCGGATTAGAGATATCAATGCACATCTAGCAAATAGATTGGTAAGCTGTCAAAAATTGAACACATTAGTGGATTATCAATTTATAGTATATCAACTGTATAGGAACTTAAATTTATCGAAAAGGAAAAAAAGACACATTTGATTCCTATGTATTAAATAAGATTACAGTTAAAATCATCAATAGTACCAAAACCAAATGTATCATAATTAGCCCACTGAGCTTCTAAGTACTTTGAGGAAATACGTAAAAATATTTAACCTCAGTTATAAAATTTCAAAAGGCTACATATATGAAGCCAAAAAACAGAAGTATACATTCATGTCATCACCTGTTCTAATAAACGTCTTCTAGCTTCGGCCACCACCCTTTTCTTGTATTCCTCCTACATAAATGCAAAACCAATATATCAATCAATACATGCGAGTTTTAAGTATGAGCAAATAAATTCCAGAATTATTCATACGTGACTCAAGTAAAATAAATGTAAATCATTACAAACATTGGGGTAGAACAATCCGAAACTTTGGCAACTTGTGACATCGTAAATATGAACAAATATAAATACAAATATATATATATATGCAAAATTACCTGCTCTTTTTGATGCTGCAACTCTTGGAGCTCTAGTGCTCTTTCTCTTTCATACATCTGCTCTCGCTGATATTTCTTTAAAAAAATTAAAAGATGAATAAAATATAGTATTCATGAAAATCATCCACTAAACCTCATATTAATCTAACAAGACAGATCCTTGCGCACGCATATATTCATAGTTACAATCATACTGGAAAATGCATTAGCACAGTAAATAAATAAAAAATGGAATCTGATTTATATTGCATTCTGCTTAGATAACTGCTATGTTAAAATGAAACGTAAATTTAATATCTAAACTAAGCCATATTTGCTAGAATTCGACTTAAATTAAACGATACAACAAGCATTGAAATTTACGATATTCCATGAATATTAGTGACTAAATCAAGTTGAATCTAGTTCCAGAGTTATGGATATATTCGAAAGCAAAAATAGAATACCGCAGTTTCCTAGTATACATAATTCGGGGCCTTAAATTTGTTCTTTTTATCAGATTTGAACAACAATAGAACAATTGATTAACAGAACATGAACTTTGTACTACATATCAAAATTCTTATAGGCATCATAAATTGTTATCAAACTTGAGAAATCAATGTACGCAGCAATGGGAGGCCAGCGGAGCGTAAAGCTATCAAATAATAGAAAACATCATTTTGCAGACCGGATATTCGTAGAACATCAACTGTTCATGTATATGACTTGGCATCGAATCACTCATAAGCTATATATCAGCCTGATTCATACTCAATAAATAAAAAATTGTACTGTAAAGGAAAGTTGAAAGTGAGAAAATGTCAATCCTCGTATTTTGAGTATCTTTTTTTATTCTTTTTCATAAAAGGGAAATAAAGCTTGCTGCTAGGGAGCTTTATATTGGGAAATTAGAGTAGCAAAGAAGATTTTTTCAAACTTGGGGATTTGACGGCAATGTAAAATTGATTTTAAAGCTTTGTCAAGCACTAAATAAAAATATTTTCACGTATTAATTTAGAAGTTGTCGGTTAAAATCGCTCTTTTTATCAAATTCAAGTGAAAATAGAGCAATTAATTTACAGAACATTTTTTGCGCCAATTTACTTTTTACCTGTTTTTGAATCGACTCTCTGTGCTGTATTTTCACCCTTTCTCGGGCTTCCATTTGGGCCTGTTCTCGAGCCTCGTCCTCCGCAAATTTTATTTTCATCGCTTCGTATCTAGCCATTTCAGATATCCTTTCACGTTCCTTCCGAATTTCTCTCTGGCGAAGCTGTTCCTGATTTGACTTCATCATTTCAATCTGTACAATAACATAAGTAATTTTGTTTGAAATAAGACAGAGATGGTAGCATCAAACATGATGAGCTAGCATAATTTTTCATTAGTTGAGAATTATGTTATACTACTCGAAATAAACGATATTTGAGACTTCTTTCAGATTCAATGAACCCTGCAGGTAACAGTAACTCAACCAGCATATGTGTAGTATATATGCAAAACCACCAAAATTACCTTCTTACACTGAAATCATTATTGATAGAAAAGATTGAGCTCAGCAGTCAAAATTACGAACGCATTTCATTTTATTGAGGCGTGCATAATTGAGCTAAAAAGACCATTGCAAGCATATACTTTTATAATGTAAAAACTGTTCAAAAATATATGTAAATTTATATGCAAATACACTTAAAAATTTACCTTAGCCTTTTCTGTTCTTACTGCCTTTTCTCTTTCATCGGCCTCCTTTTTAGCAGCTAATTCTTCCTCCCAGAGCATATCTCTTAAGCTTCTCAACTCCTCTTCTTCGAGTTGCATTTTTTCGGTCCGATTGACTACAGTTCTGGATTTAAACCCATCAATAGAAGCAAAACATATACAAAAATTATAAATGCTATAATTTTTGCTTTATTACATATACAATCAAGTTCATTTATTTTTTATCAACATATTCAATTAAATCTGCATATAAATTCAAATGAGGAAAATAATTATTTTCCAGTTGTATATTAGATTTATGCATTGTAACACTAAGCCTTCTAGTTGATGATTTTAAACACTAGTAAATATTATGCATACTTTTACTCACGTACCAAAGTAAAATGCTTGTGTAGACTAAATGAAAAACTTATATATATATATATATATATATATATATATAGTGTACAGTATTATATAAGGCAATTGTAAGCATAAATTACTAGCATAGCATACAGTAACTAATGCATGTACATTTCAATCATACCAATCAAAAACTAATAAAGCTCAGATCCAGTGGTACTTTTAATTCTGTCAAAACTTGTGAACAATAAAAAAAATGACTTTAACTGATTATAAGTAAGTTTATAAGACCTGAAATTTTCCTCCGCAATAGCCTTTTTCCTCCTCCTTTCAGCTTCAATTAGGGCCTCTCTTGCAACAATTCGCTCATGGTGTTTCCTTATATTTTCTTCCTCTTGAGCCTAGCAATACATTTACCTTTACATTATTCCGACTCAACATATAGAGCATAAAACTAAACGTTTGCATTGAAAAATGGCAAAAAAATCAACTTTGGCTACAGCAAATTTTCAAATTTTAATAAAACAAATCAATTTGATGGTCCCGATAGATTCATTGTATCCTTAGTAACTACAGTGTAAATGAAGCAAGAAAATAAAAGAACAAAGGCTGATGAAAAGAAAACAAAACCACCTCTAATTTACGTCGCTCTTCAATTGCCCTTAGCCGATTTTGTTCGTTTTCTCTAATAAGGTTTCTTGTTTCCTCTCTTTTTTTAACCAAATGTTCAATTTCAGCTTGGTCCTCTCGTTCAACAGCATCCACAACTTCAGCGACCATCCTTCTCTCTAGTTCGGCTTGCTTTATGAAAAAAAATTAAATCTCAAACATTTACCATGAATTATATATGGAGTATTATGAATACAAATTTATGTGTACAAATATATGCAAATAGTAAATTAAAAAATTACTGCTCGAAAATTTCAAAAAGAATCTGCATATGACTAAAGATATTTACAAAAATACCATTAACCACAATATTACTATGTAATTTTTACAAATCTTATGTATAGACATGTTGATAAAAAATTTAGGAGACATAAAATGGAGCGACAGCATGTAAGCGAAAAACAGTCAAATTTCCAAATTTATGCATATATATATATATATTTATGCTACACAACCTTAGCAGCTTCCTCTAAGAGCTGCTGTCTCTCAAAAAGTTGCTTATCTAGTGCTTCTCTCTGCTTTCTTGCCATTTCATGTTGAAGAATAGCCTGCAATTAAATGCACAAGTTTTGTTGGTACTAGGATACAAAACACATAACGACAATACATCGTAATATGACATATAATTTTATTATTAGCATGTAAAATTGTAATTACCTTCTCTGTTTCGCCTTGCTTGGCCATCTGTCTGTCATGTTCCATACTATTTTCAACTGCCTTCAAAAAATAAAAGCACTTTTTAGGTAAAAATGATGTCTAGATTTTTGTAGCCATAAGTGTATATATGAAAATGTATGGAATTGCCTGTTCGATTTCTTCTTGAAGCTTTTTCACCAGCTGCTTTTCTTTATGCTATAAAAAAGAGGATAAAATAAATTATTATGGCAAAAAAATTAAGCATGATGCATTTCAAAAATCAATTCTATCAAACAAAATACAAAGGGTATATTAACAGCTCTGTTGAATTTATTAATGAACACATAACACTGTACTGACAGCACTCATAAACCATATTCTGGAATAAGGCAAATCATTTATTCTAAAACAAAAAATACCTAATGCTGCTAACTCAACAATAGTGATAATTTGACTGTGCTAAGTTATGTTGCATTGAAGATAAAAGATACAACTAAATACGTAAAGTTCATGCTCATATATATATAAAATTAATGATTTGCCTGTGCAGCTCGATCTTTATTTAGATATGCCAGCTTCAATCTTTTCTCTAAATCCTTAAGCTCTTCACTCTCGCTGCAAATGCGATTAATTTCTACTTCATGTCGAGCTGCCTACAAAAAGAATGAAAAAAAATATTTTTGAAACAAACAGATACATGTGATAATTTTATATTCCAATAAATAATGGCATTAAAATATATTTTTTTAATTATAGACAATGCATGTATGGACAGGAATATAACTTTATAGAAAGCTTATAGAACTATGGACATAGATGTATTATTATCCGATTCAAACATTCCGGTAAATAAGGTTGGTTTAGAGATTGAGTGTAGTCTTTGCAGGTACAGTAAACTTTGAATATAATAAACTTTTCTGACTTTCCTTCTATTTGTTATAAGCAAACACTTGTTGACGCTAACTTGTTAAATCCGAAGTTTACTCTGTATAAAATTCAGCTCAATGTCACTTTTACAAAGTCATTCAGCACGGCTCACTTACGAGCAATTCAAAGTATATGTTATCATAAAGCCCTTAGGTGAAAAATTCTGGATTCATTAATTTTATAATTTTATAAAGATTTTTGAATAAATCTGGTGTGCCAAATGTATAAAGTAAAAATTACCATGCTATTGTATTTTCTTGTATGCAGCATTTCATTTTATTGCTGTCTTATCAAACGATAATAATGAGTACTATGAAACATCAAAATATATCCAACATTATACTTTAAGAAACTGAAAAGATATTGAAATTGACTACACCGATACTATGCTAAATTTTTGACAAAAAATTGCAAAATTTTCTATAATTTAGTTTGCATAAACTAATTTATATCAAATTTTACAAGCACTGATCATGTTCAAGAAAAAATCAGCAAAGAGTAAGCTCCATATATCAAATTTAAATAATCTAGGTTAACTAACCTCAGCACGGGTTCGTTGAAGTTCTTCGGCTATTCTGCTATTTTGCTCCTGCATATGTAAGTATGTACGCCGCGCATTCTATTCAAATTAAAAAAGGATTAATGCGCTGCATATTTTTCCTTAAATGTTTCATTACAAGTGCACCTCTCTTTCCTCCATTTGTTTTTCAATCTGTTCTTCAGCTGCAATTTCCGCAATTTCATTTTCACGTCGTTGAAATTCAAGTCTTCGGTCATTTGAGGCAACTCGACTGAGCATATTCACCTAGCAATTTAATTTTGGGATGATGTTATGTTGCATTTTACAAACAAATAATTATCTACTATAGCAAAAATTTCAAAATCTATCATATGACGTCGTGAAGCAGAAAATTGACAAAGAATAGAACCAGACAAAGAGAGTCATACAAAACAAAAAAGTGAACCTAGAAAATTTACATTTCTTAAGGATTAGCATCCGCAGGACAGACTTAGAATACTTTTAAGCAATAGAAGTATATGGAAATAATTTACCTCATGATTGTATCTTTCCAAATCTTTTTTATATTGCTCATCGATTCGCCGATTATTGTTTGTTTTATCCACCGTTGCAGCGTACACTCGCTGCTGCTGATGGTAAGACATCGCTTGAAAGACTTATGCAGTGTTTTTCTCAAAATACTATTGCTTTCAGAACTAAATGAAAAACCGTTTTATTTTTCAGCCTTTGGGTAATAAAGGCAAAAAAATCTTTCGACATGTAAAACTGGTAAAAAATTGGCAGCTCAGCAAATAAAAAGGCAAAATTTATCCCTTCAGCCATAATCAATAATTAATTAACTACAGAAATGGCAACTGTGGAATAGGAAAAATTGGGATTGTA
This sequence comes from Vaucheria bursata, assembly GCA_032358265.1. Classification (NCBI taxonomy): domain Eukaryota; class Xanthophyceae; order Vaucheriales; family Vaucheriaceae; genus Vaucheria; species Vaucheria bursata. The sequence goes on along the minus strand of JAULBW010005522.1, from coordinate 18,439 downwards.
TTCGACTCCATGTAGAACAATATCATTGCAAGTGACAGCAATAAGGCATGGAGCAAATTCAGCAGATAACTAATTCCTTGAATAGAGGTGAGGCCAAGAGTGGATTCTTAGGGTCAGTGCCAGAATGCCAGTGGGCTTCAAGATTGGAGTAAATGTAGAATCTTGTCTACCTGTGCCTTTGTCAGGAATTAACCCGTAATACGGTTAATCCCTTATCTTTGTAGTTGCGGATATTCTAACAAATATGTTCTCAAAAAGAATGTTCTCTTTTTGAGAACATGATGCTTCAGTTTCTAGTTTAGTGTTGCATTTGAGAAGTGATATCACTTCTTGCAACACAGGTTAAGAATAATATACCTGTTCCAGGCTGTTACTCTTTTGTGTTGTTCTCTTGTGTCCTTATCTCTAGCCTCTGCATCTTGACAGCCTTGTAAAGTTTGACACTCAGGATATTGGCTAGAACTGGCATTTAGGCCTGGGGTCAGTAAGCGTTCCGCCATTAAAGGAGGTAGCTACCTCAAAAACTAAAGCCAGCTTATTTATACTAAATCTGAGATTGACATGCTGGTGAAAGTTTCATCTTGTTTGCAAAATAAATTGTATCGAATCTTTAAGCTTCTGGTTTTATAGCCTGCCAGTTTGCTAGGAATTGCTAATTTATGGTCTATACGTGTAACCAGTAGTCAAAGACAACAAGAAACCCAAAGAAACACATGCAACCAATAATATATTATTTACTGTTCATATGTTGCCAAGAATGAATCTTGTCAACACAATACATCTCATGAGAATGCACATACAAGATGAATTAAGTCAATAGAAATACAGCTCCATAACAGATCACATGGCAAGGCAGATCCAATCCTGGTACAGTTCCACTTGAATGGTTCATACTCCTCTCTCTTGAAAAACCAACAGAATGGGGAGTATACTTCTAATTTGTTGATCCTCTATTATAAGGTCACAAAGATGATTCCAACTTCCATCTTGTCAGATTAATACAGATTTTCATAGCCTAAAACTTTATGAAATTGATGCCTGTACCATTCTCTCTATGCACACACATGTGTAATGCTTGGATGTTTTATACCTTTTAAGGTGTAATCAATTTCTCCAGCAATGACATAAAGCAAATCTCAGTATGAGAAAATGGTATTGAAAAATTTTTTTTCTTGAGTCCAATGCAAATCTGTCAGGACTGGTAAGGAAGAAATGGATTAAGGAAACAAGAAAGAATAGAACAAGGAAGATGGATTAGCAGCAAGAAAGGGAACAAAAGAAAGAAAGGAATACAAGTCCATTGACTTGTATATACATATGAGTTAAGAGATGTGTTTCCACTAATACTTGCCTCATTCCCATTGGCTGATTTGTGAAGAGTAATCAAGAATATGAACAAATTCCTATTGACTGATCTATGAAGAGTCACCAAAATGTATGAAATAGTATATAACATTCTAGAAGATACAGATCTAAGGCATAGTTGTAGTCCTAACAATATTTCTATCTTGTTAAATTTACTTTATGAACAATAGTAGGCACTTTTTGAAATTACAACTCACTTTCAATGTCATCCATCACTGCTTAATTTAGTGTAGCAGTCATGAAAAAATATCATACAGCAATAGACCATTAAATCTATTACTGCAATACTTTTCTTCTAAGCCACAATGAAGTTCCAAATTATGTTGTCTGTTTACTGCCAGTGCATTATTGTTTTTTCAACAAAAGAGAGGCAAGATCTAATTTATTGTGGCATATGAATTCTCTCCATGACTTATTTCAAAATGCAGCAGTAATTAAAATTAAAATAACTTCTTTTAGAAACTCTACAATTGAATATTGCAAAATTATGGAATTGTAACAGCAGTGCAAGTAATCCTATGCCTAACTATTGAGCAACAGAAAAAAATTTTTAAATATTAAATTAAAAAATTTAATTTTTTAATTTAGATGCCAAGCTACGTAGATTAATCTGCTTGAACAAAGTGATTCTTCCTCTAATGATCTTCTTTGTACAGTACAAGCATTTTAGTACTGCAGCAAGTGTTGTGCACTGCCAATACTATTACAAAGTTCTGTTTATTTTCTGATTACCACTGAATGTGGTACTGGAGGCTTGACATTTATTTTTCACTTAAAATTTCATGTACTCTGTCTCCATTACAAACTTAATACTTACAGTTGCTATGCAGGCATGTTTATGAAGTAACACAATTGTTCTCAGTAATATTGATATTTCATCTCACCTCTTTTGCATTGGACTGATATAAAATTGTTTGAGTAGATGTCAGGATTTAATATGCACCACCGTGTCATCCATTTATGTGTTACTACATTTATATATAATTTTTTTAGGGAGTTGTGGTTATACAATCTAATTTGACTTATACGCATGTGGAATAAGTTCTAGAATGTTAACAAGATTCAATCTTGTCAACACAGGCAATAAGATAAATGATATAGTAGTATACACACAATATTCGGTGCTTTATATTTCCTGGTTTCTTGGATTACATGTAAATACAATTCATCGGTCTTGATAGCAGATGAATAGAAAGTTTTAAAAGATTACCAAGCCATGCCAGGATATCATATAATAACCCAAAATGCTGAGATATTGGCAAATTTTTAACTTTTTAACACGTAAATAAATTCACAATATAGGAACAAAAACAGTTTTCTGTATTCCAGTATAAAGTCAAGCTAGTGAAACATTCTTCTTTCAACCAAATAAATAATTTCAATTTCTATCCATTTGTTTGAACCTTCAGGTGGAGCTGCTGAAGGCATATTTGCTAAGATTTCTACTTGTTCCTGTTACCATTCCCATTCAATATTGGTATCCATTACCTATTACTAGCTTAAATCCAAAGTTCAGATTTGTGCAATTTAGTCTGCAGTTTTAAGTCTAATATTTGTTTTGAATATTCTGTATTCATGGACATTCCACAATTTTGGAGTATTCTTACTTGACTGAATAATTCGGAATCTGCTTCTATGCATCTTTTGATGCAATTTCATTAACTAAATTGAATTCAAGTAGATTTTTGAAGATACAATTCAATCTTCAAGAATGCAGTTATAGAGCTTTAGTACTGCTTTCATCTTCTTGTTTTCTAATCACTTCTTCCTTGCTTTTTCTCGATCAAGAAAAGTATTACACTTCGGACACAATATTGCTTATAGAAGTTTTATGCCCTTACACATTGGTTTAGTCTTTTCTATTGTGCCATCTTATTAACATGCTTTCTTGTTTGCTTCTATTTTTAGCTTTTTTACTTGCATCATTATTTTTATTTTTTGTCACTGTGAGATGCACATGATACAACTGAACAAATATATGGTAAAAAGAGTCGTAATTATTTGGTGCATCTTTTTACAAGTCTTGAGATTCGTCTAGTTTTTGGTGTCAACTCTGACAATTCTTTAGAATCATACAGAATTTGTAATCAATTCCATTAATTATTTCGTCTTTTTATCAACTGCTAATATGCAACAATCTTTAATAACAGTGCGGAAGTCTGAACTCGATGCTTTAAAGAAGGTTTTGATGTGCAATTTAATTCAAATTTAATTCTGGTAGTTTATAATATCTATAGAATCGGAATTTGGCAATTAAAATTAGAAGTTATCCTATTAACAACCCATATTATTTTAATTTTTATGTCATGATTTTACAACAGATAATCCACGAGGAAGTAGAGAACACCCGTAAGAGGCAAATATCAAGTATATCATCAGAAGGCGGACTTTTAGACGATTGGGAAGCTACTATATTACAAAAGGTAAATCAATTATTTTTAAATAAGATTTAAAAACAGTGATTTCTTTGATTTCATTTTTAACTATTGTGTATTCGTCTTTAGCTAATCAAAGATTTCAAAATCGATGATTCAATCATACTTTAGTTACTTTCCTTAAAAGTGTCTGAATGAAAAATTGTGTTTTCGAATGCATTTTTTTAATTTTCATTAAAGAACTGACATTCGTCGAGAATTTAAATCCAACTATTTTTTCATCTTTTCCCTTTTCCATGTAAGTTGTTGCATGTTTCCCATGAGCTTTAGAAAATCCATTTATATGTTTAGGTTGAAGAAAACTGTACTGTTATCAGTGAAGAAGATGACTTAGAAAATGCGAAAGTATTAGACGGATTATTAGAAATGGGCATCGAATTGGATGCTATTAAAATTCGATTAAAGGTTTGCGATGTACAATAAATTTTCAATTTTTCTGAAGATGAGAAAAAAGATGGGTGTTCCAAGAAAATTAATGATTTCGTACTATTGGCTGAGAATATGATTCAGTAAGCAAAAAACTTTTCAAATAATGCTGAAAAATATTGCAAATTATTGCTAGGACTTACAGATTTTGTGCAATTTTTTTTTCACTTTTTGATTTACTTGAAAATACAATGTAAAAATTATGTTTTCATTTTGAATTTTTTACATTGATGAATCGACGTAGGTAACTTAATTCTATACATACTTCTAAATGTCATATATGTACGTATGAGTTCAACTAGCATTGAAATGATCTCCAAAATCTTAAGGCTGACGAATTTTTAATTTGCAGGTAGAAGTTATGAATTCCGCATATTTATCGTTTCGCTCAGTAACTTTTTTTTAAATTAGGCGAAGAGAGCTAGGATTCCTAAATTAGCATCTGAAGCAGCCTATTTTGAGCTTCAAAGAGATGAGCTCGAAATGTCAAAATCACCAATTAACAGTATCACATTTTCGGTACGTTTTATTTCATTAGTTACTAAGGTAAAAAATTGTGCATAGCCATGTACATAAAAAATTTCATTTAAGTGTAGCTTATTTCTTCATTAATATTTTTTCTCTTGCTGCTGATATTTTGAAATGTATAAGTATAGTTGCAGAATAACGGGCAAAAAATTCCTCCTTGGATAGGGTACAATAAATATCCTCTTCTTTTTGCAAAAGGATTTGTATTTTTCCAAGCTACTCTGAAAATAGAATTGTGCTGTCGCAATTCTTAGAAATAGTTCTTCAGCTTATTTTATTTTTGAAGTTCTTTTAATGAGTTTTTTTTCATTTATACTATATGTTAATTGTAAAATTTTTATTTAGCAAATTGTTTGTCGTCTGTGACATTTATTAACATTGTTCAAAAGTGTACGCTCGACAGTATTTGTCCAGATTTTATAGCTCAAATGAGTTATTGTACTCACTATGAAAAAATTCTATTATTTACTTATATTGATGCTAATGATTTATTATACCCTTGCTATTTCAAAAATGGCTCATAATATTGACGGACTTTAACATTAGTAAAAACGAGTAGTTTTGTCCGACTAATATTTATATTTCCACAATATTTATATGTATATTTAAATGTTGATATTTTTTCTTTCGCTTTTCTAGAGCCAAAGTAATGAAAAGGATTTATTATTACAGCATGAGCGTTTAGCTAAAATTTCTCTGTTATTGACAAAGGCAAGTAGTTATTTCATACAGCTAAAAATATTTGTAAATTTTGGAAAATGCAACTGAATTTATTATTTATTTCTAATCGTATACATAAATATATGTATGCATTAAAAGTTGGAGTATCATTTTGAACAGAGCCAAGCTGCTTGCTACTTTTTACGCATAAGTGTAGATTTTTATCTTGTATTTGATAGCTGATTTTCTGAATGTGCATGTGCATATATACGTATTTATAGTTTCCAGATTACATGCCTTCATAATATTTTTTTCTATTGTATAAATTTTCTGAAAAAATATGTATTGCTTCAAAATTTTGAGTACAAGTGAATAAATTCTGCCCTTATGCTATGAAAACAACTAAAATTTATTCTGTTTTCAATGATTTATATTGTATATTATTATTCTAGATATAGAAAGACCTACTTTGAAGGTCGTTTTTTGTACTTTCTTTTAAGAATTCATGGCTTAGAAACGATTCAAACATTTTTGTGTCTTTTAATCTAGTTAGGAGATTACCTTAAAAATTTACCAGACGAAGTCCAAAATAGGATTGCTCACCTTAAGGAGACTGTTAGCAGTGTTGAAAGCGCTGTTAACAATGAGGATAACAATGCTAGCATCGAAGGCACAATCAAAAAGCGGCTCTCAGAAACTGGCCTTTTCAATCAGGTTAGATTTACAATTCAAATATGAAATTTTAACTTACTTTGGTAATATATTGCACTGCATTTGACTTGTGAATTGTACATGAACAGTACAAACTAAACTGTATATGAGCTATAACAAGAATTGTCAACCACAAGTATGCTGAAGCCATTCATTTCTAAACCAATAAAATTATTCTAAATGATGACTCGCCATAGATATTTTCTTGTACAGTCAGCTTTTTGTCTTTCTATGATGAATACTCTTTATTCTTGTTCTTTTACTCTGCTACTTTCTTGAGTGCTCAGCCTTACAGATTTGAGCTTATTTCATATTTATTGATCCCAAGTTTCCTCTTGTAGTACTGTACAGCTTTTGCATTACCACAGTGTAGATATAGACATTATATCCAACACAGATGATAATTCAACAATGCATATATTTTATAACTGCCATGCTAGCTATACCTGACTATTTTTCTACCTCCCATCTGTATACAGCTATAGCTTGCTATTTGTTTTGAATTGTGGGGTTCCTGGTGATTTTGAATCGATTTGTGTAAATTTATTCAATGCACATGAGTTCAAAGCAATTTATCGAAATTTCAATTCGATTCTAATATTTTGAATCGATCTTTCGAAAACTTTGTAAAGTTCAGATGAACAACTATTCATAATTTCCTTTTACTTAAAATATTACAGATAAATTTTTGCTTAGTTTCAATATGACCTATTTAAAAATCATTCAAATCATATAAATTATATTGATAATGAAATTATGATACGCTCTGACTTATTGCACCCGACACCCAAATGTGAAAATGATAGGTAGTTCCCCATAATAGCTAGCTAGTGCTAAGAACAGCTAGCTGCATAACATTTTATTTTTCTATTTGTTTGTTAATTATAAATGTTGCAATAAATTTATGATTTTGCATACAAGTAGGAAAGCTCGATATTTCGTAGTGCACATTAAATTCATATATAAATAACTACAATATCAGGTAGTGTTCTTTTGCTTATTTTGTAGGACTCTGCAGACAAGACGGACACATCATCGGACGGCATGAAGGCAATTCAGGAAAGAATTTCGAAAGCTCTGGAAAGTAGCAAGCAGACTCCTCTCGGAGAACTAACGAGTCACTTGCAAAAAGAATGAGTTTCTTATTGTTGAAATTACATGTACATAAAAGTATGTGTTCTTATTTACTCGTATGTGCTTTGTTTTGTATATTTGCAGGCGCCATGAAAATAGTAAAAGGTAATACATGTAAAGTAATACTCAATGAATATCTGGTCTACTATATGATATATTTCATTATTCGATAGCTTTACACTCCACCGACCTCCCTTTGCTGATGTATATTATATCTCTAATCCGATATATTTGAATAACTGATATTTTTCGGTATAACTGATGGCATCAGTTTGTGGAGTATAAACTGCTTGCGTATGTTTACATAAGCAGATCTTGCTACGCGGAGATTATACATACAGTGAAAACTGCTTGAGTCGGATAGTTCATCGACAGGTTCTAGAAGAACCAATTTAAGGAGGTGTCTAGGTATACAAGGGATAAAAGAAAATTGAAATGTTATTATAGGAAAAACATTAATTCTATTCCAGCCATTCATCAGTTAATTTTTGGGAGGTTGAAATAACTTCATTGTCCATTTATCGAGGTTTTTCACTAAAATATTGTTTGGAGTCAAAAATTTAGTGCTCAGTTCTTTCTAAAACAAGGTATCCACCAATGGAAGGTGAAAAAATGCAGAAACTGCTGATTATCTTGTTGGCTGTCCATTTACATGAATTAACGATAAAAACTTTTGTTTTAACCATTGGAAATAATCTTATTAAAAAAATCAATATGTTACCGTTCCATATCACATCACGATTCTGGCTTTAAACTTCTCAACAGTATGATTCCTATTTTTTATATGACGCCATTTGAACAATGGTTGTTGTTGATGCACATTGCTATCTAAAAATCATTTTTCTTGAATTCGACGTTCAGGAAAGAGAATTTGTGATAAACATGTAGAAGTTCAAAAAAATACAGCTGAATACCAATAAACAAAACAAATATCGAAAACAGTATTTAATAAGGATTAGTTTATCCTCTAGAATAGATCAAGAAACCAAAAAAAATTACAAAATGAGTTTCGGATCTATCATGTTTAAGGTAGATATTCAATGCCTGCAATTGGCATTCAAAATCATTGCTGTGTTCTGGTCTTGAACTGCCTTGTTATATATTTTTTTAAACATATCATCAATGCTCAACCATTCCCTTATTCAAAGAAATGGGAAAAAACGAATCAACAAAATAAATAAACAGATCTATGCAGTTTAATGTATTATTAAAATTGGAAAACTGAATCACAAATATTTAGTTCTTAATTTTCCTCCATGCCATCTAGCTAAATCTCTGACAATATAAATCTACTTGAGTTAATTATATTCAAACATTGTTTTACTTTGAACAGTTGAAAACTGTTCAACAATTTTTTGCTTTTCATATGTATCACATTTTGACAAGCTTCTAACAAATAGCCAACACTAATATTAGTATGTATTTTGTCAACATCATTTTTTAAATTTACTTCACTAATTATTATATGCTTACTGCCACAGCAACAGGAATTAATTGCGACCCTTTATTGAATTTTCCGTCTTTATCCACAAAGTTCTATTTTTAGAAATACCATCAGTTAAATAAAAATGAGAATCTTATTCCGTGAAAATCAAGTGCATTTGAAAAATGTAACATTATTTAGAGATATGATTTCCCTCTACTATGCCTGAATATATTGTGTTATTTGGGTGGCTAGTCATTATTATAATGGCTATTGGCAGGTGTCATCTGTCTTCTGCTGTATGACATTCCCATGTGCAAAACATTTCCACATGTCGAGCCTTTTACAAAAATCCTCTGTCAGGACAAAAAAACCTTTCAAGGGGTGGAAAAAGCTTTGATTGTGATAAATTTCTAGAAAGACTTTTTATCGGGAGACAGTAAATCTAAGCCCTAATAGACTGGCAATAACAATATTTGGGAGCTGAAGGGTCCAAACAAATGTTAGGGATAAAAATAATACAAAATACTCTTACTAGAGATATGCCCAAACGAAAGGTCACAGTTATTAAAAAAACGCATTTTACATTCCTTCACTTTATAAAACGCAAATTTTGCATGGCTTTTCATTTGTCATCAAGTTTCTAGGGAAAATGTGGCACGATCCACTGATTTTGAATGCTTTTTAAATATAATAGAAAGTGTCAAAACATGTAATAATATAATCATATCAACGATAATCATGCAAATGGTTAACTGAAAAACATTATCGAATTGAACCATCATAACAGTAGCTCCAATGCAATTAATGAGATATCGGTACTGCTGCCATTTTCCAGCAATGTTTTTACTTCTTATTAGAACACAGAAAGCGTTTGCATTCCCATTATTGTCGAGAACTATAGCTAGGTCATTGAACAGTGGATCCTCCTTAAAACCGATGACGTTGTCTACTTTTAGAATGTCAGCTAGCTCAATTGATACTGATTATGTTAGTGAGCTAAGAAAAGAAATATCCATAATGGGCGAAAAAATTAGAAGGTGGATGACATACTTTCAATATAAGATTGCTATCATATTTGTAATTTTCGCATTACTGATGCATTTATCAAGCTTCAGAGATTGTTTCATTATGTAACGAAATACTTATCAAATGGATGCATAGCTTTCTTTTTTCTGTAAAAGTTATTGTAATATATACACACCCTTCAATTGCACTTATTTGCAGCCTCAAAACGAGTGATTCGCCCGATAAATCGATTGTTACTGAGCATGTTAAAAATCTTATATCACTGAAAGCAAAATTCGAAGAAATTACTGGCGAACCCTTTGATCCTCCGAAGGTTGTGAAAAAGAGCAATGTACAGAGAAATAAAAGTGAGCAGGTTTGTAACCATTTTACGCTCTCAGATGATCTATTTATGAAGGACATTATTTCCCAAAGGATGACACATATAAAATTATCTGAATTACATATTTCCTCTAGGATAAATATATTTGCATATAATACATAAATCTAATAGTAGATTAGTAATTCGACATAAATTTCATTTTTTAGGGAGTATTCATTCACAATGGATATGTACAGTATAATTGTTCAACTTTCTATAGCATTAAAATGAAGCATAATAATAATTTCATATTAAAATCACCTCAAGTGTCAAAATAAGAATTTTTTTGTTTTGCTTCATGGGTCGATAATGGCATATGTTTTACCCAACTTCAGAATAATTCAACACTTTTTTTTAAATACTTTTTAGAAAGGCGGAAATGTTATCCAAGCAAAAGAACGCGAGTCGATTCAAATAACTCCACGAAATCAGGTAAAATTATCTATATATCACAATTAAAATTGCTGTATTGTCTACACTTATGCTTAATTTTTATGGTAAATTTACAGTATGTAATATCAATATGTTGCTGCTATATGATCAAGTTTTCGTGCTACAAAATTCATGTAATGTACCAAGTTTTTCAGGGATCTGATTTGCACGACCATAAAATCCTTCAGGGAATATTAATTATTATTATATAAAATAATCACGGCTAATGATGTTACTTTCGAATCAAAATACCCTTGAAGTAATTATATTTTATTATACAACTTTAACACAAATTTTTCAGACTTTTGGACCGTCCAAGTTAATGCTGCCATTTATGAAAACTCTAACCTTTGACGTTCTTTTTTATTTCATAGGATTATTCGCAATGGTACTTGGATGTTATATCCGCTGCTGAGTTAGTCGATAGTTCTCCAGTGAAGGGATGTATGGTAATTTAACATACATATCGATATGTGTAGATTTGCAAGTAATCTAATTTTCCTACTAATGTACCATACGTCAAGTTTTATTTTCCTCTACCGTATCAAAATCGATTGGAATATATTCTTAGCATGAATATTTATTTTCCACCCTTCGATAGGTAATTCGACCTTGGGGCATGGCTATTTGGGATGCATTGCGTAGCGATTTGGACGTTCGAATAAAAGACAAAGATGTTCAAAATGCTTATTTTCCATTATTCATTCCTCAGAGTTTTCTAAGCAAAGAGGTATTTATATGCACAGAAGACATATTTCGTAATAGATTTCCTTTTAAGCGAGTATATATGGCTATAGGTTTATTTGTATATATGCATATAGGTTTATTTATATAAGTTATTGAGTTTGAAGGATTCTCTAAATGTGTGGTGTAAGCATATATGACCGAGGGATGTGAAAAGACCTTAGAAACGTAAAAGAAATCCAATTGAAAGGAGGATGACAAAAATTAAAATCATTATTATGAACTAAATGTAACTGAACTGTTTGGTGCAGTACAACTTGAAGTTTGCAATTATGAATATTATTTTTTGCTAAGTCGCAAATCACCATGGCAGGTTAGTTTAAATTTTCCATAGAAAATATAGAAACAGATATAGTTAAATATTGTCTAGATTGGACTGAATCTGCCAGGACAATAAATTAAAAAATGATTTTTTACTTTATATAGGCTTATGTGTACATTAAACATATGTATTTAAAAAGAATATAAACATATATTTAATATTCAAATATTTTACTTATGTAGGCTGAACATGTTGAAGGTTTTGCTAAAGAATGCGCAGTAGTGACGCATCACAGATTATGTGCCGATCCGTCTGGCAATGGGTTGATTCCTGATCCAGATGCACGGCTTGAAGAACCGTTAGTGGTCAGACCTACTAGGTAATTTCTCATATTAACTTTGTGATTTGTTAGAACTTTTTCTTCATTTTATTTTAATAATCAAAAGTGGCATTATATATATTTGTAAAAAATTTCGATATCTGGTATCTATGTTTAAAGTGACAAGCCATCAAGTTCAAAATGATTTATTCTTGTGGTTCATAGGTTAACATGCAATTTTGGCTTATACTGTTCAATGTTCAATAGATTTGCGAATCTCCGACACATTTGATCATGCAATTTTTTCGGAATATAAAAATGAAATGTTCAGATTTGTATCATTCTAACTTGAAAGTTTAATGTTTTGCACATATTAAAGTATTTAGATTGAACAATGAACCGAATATACAAAATATAAAATTTTGAGTGTAATGCAATATTTTATGTATTCAATGATCTAATAATATGGATAGTTGATACTGTGGTAACAGATATAATATTCTTGACTCGTATTGTTCTAGAAAATGTATCTACTTATTCAAACGGTGGTATCGATAGAAAGAACACCTAAATTAAATAGACCGATAAATTTTATATTTGCTATGTGCATATTCATCCGATGGAATAATTTCTATACTTGAAATTTAGAAATTTTCCTTGACGTGAAAGTTAAACACATAATCAAAATATTTTGATAACGATAATAATCAGTTATAGGTTTTACTTATAGATTATTAAACTTTTGTAGGCTTCTGAAAGCATATTAAACTTTTTAAAACTTTTGTATTAAATTTGGAATATTTTTTTGCAGCGAAACAGTAATATGGTACATGTTTGGAAAATGGATTGATAGCCATAGAGATCTTCCCTTGAAAATTAATCAATGGGCTAATGTAGTGAGATGGGAGCTAAGAACAAGGCCTTTTCTGAGATCCGCTGAATTTTTGTGGCAGGTGAAATTTGCGTGCTATCTCTCTTATTTCACCGAACGTAGCACCCATATTGTTATAAATGAATAGGAATTATATATAGAGCTTTTACAATATTTGTAGCTTTTATATATGCAAAATTTTTATTTATTCAGTTTTTTTAATGCTCCAAGGTTAGAGACAATTTTGATATTTAGTTAGGGATATATTATTCAAAAAGTTCTGGGACGAAATTCGATTATAATTTATCAAAATCATACTTGATTAAGAAAATATTCTTATATTTGATGGCTTTTTTTCAGTGTTCAAAGGGCAGTATTTGGTTGAAAAATAAATAAAGTAGAATTTTGCAATCATTTGGATACATCTTTCTGGACATGCTCATATATTTTCTCAGCTGTTTTATTCAAGCAGAATAATTTATTTGTCGGAAAGATTGAAATATTATGCAGTTTACTATTGGCTTATTTTTTATGTAATAAATATTACAAATATTGAATTTCTAAAACTTTTTACATAGGAGGGGCATACAGCTCATGCCACTAGAGAGGAAGCAATCGGATGTGCAAGAGAAATGTTGGATGTATATGCAGAATGCGTTAAGGACATGCTGGTAATGCTTTTACATATTGCTTCTATACGTATTGTATGCATACAAAGTTTGAGCGGCGAATTATGCATGAAATGTCTGAAAAATTTTCTCGAACTTTGAAATGTCTAGTTCTTGCAAAAAAAGCATTTATAATATATTTACAAAAAAATATACTAAAGATAAATCGGCTTCGTAAAATTAGTCCTCCTTTGACTGGCTTAATTTTAATTTAAAAATTTATTTGCTCTCTTAAACGGTGGTTTCTAGGAATGCAAATACAGAAATTATCATTCTTAAAAGTCGGCGTATGACCCTTATGAATCAATATTTGTATGCACTATTGTGCAGTGTTGAAGACATTAAATAATTGCCATGTTCTTTTAATATTAAGCATCCTAATTGAGAAGAATTTTGAGCTGAAGCTGCTGTCTATTAAAAGAAGATGTCCAATTGTGCTCAAACATTCATATTGGCCAATAGAAATGACAATCTTAATAATTTCACTATTCTGTGCAATGAATTTTTTGATAGGCCTTTTTTAATTAGATTCATGCATTCAAATTTTTTTCATTTGGGTGAATGCGTAGTATCAGCCCCAAAATAAAAAGGGATTTAAAGAATAAATACAACATGCCTCAGTGACTTTTTAGCTGAAACTGAGTTTTTTTCGTATAAGAGGTCCCACTTTAAAATATTTTTTAATATAGTGCATTACATAAGATGCAGAAATCTCATTTGTATGCACTCAACTTCGAATATATCAAACACCCAAAATTTGTGATATAAGCAGAACTTGGTTCAAATTGACTTTTTCTCTATTAGTCATGTGAAAAGTTGTTAAAAGCGAATTTGTGATCATTCTGAAGTTTACTATATGTCAATTCTTGATATTGCTTGAAAAGGCGCTGCCCGTTATAAAAGGAACTAAATCTCCATCGGAAAGATTTGCTGGAGCTGATGAAACTTTTACGATTGAGGCAATCATGCAGAATGGATGGGCCTTACAGAGCGGTACAAGTCATTTTCTAGGCCAGGTAAATATTTTGTGTCTCTCTTAAGACGAGTTTAGACAAAATACTAAACATCCACTTGGTACTATGTCTTTTGAAAGTTATCTAATATTGAGGTCTACATTTTCAATTTTATCAAGTTGAAGCTTCTAGGAGGGATATAACTGGTTGTCATGAATTATTTGCTACATTTGTTTACATGATATAATTTTCAATATGAGTGCACATTGTTTCCAGATTTTTGTAAAAATTTAAATACTGATGTTTTTATTTGTGAAAATTGGCTAAAGGATGTAGTTTGATGCATGATTATTCAGTTTATTGTATGAACTTGCTCTGGCATTTTTCATCGTATTGAATGCTTTGTCAAAAAGTTATTAAATTTATTTATTTAATTTTTTTTTTTAAGTTTTTTCAGTATTTGCTCGTTATTTTCAATGAAATTTTTTAGTGAGATTAGTGAATATGTGAATTTTTATAACAGAATTTCGCTCGTGCATTTGATGTTTTTTATCAAACAAAAAATGAGAATCGCGAGCTTGTTTGGGCTACGAGTTGGGGTGTTTCTACTAGATTAATGGGGGCTCTAGTGATGACGCATTCAGACGATGCAGGACTGAGGTAGATTTTTTTCATGCAACATACTAATGCGTATGCACCGTTTCATGCAAGTACGTTGGGGAAAATTTCATACAGCTGAGTATTATTTTTCATAACAGACTGCCGCCATCTGTTGCTCCAGTTCAGGTGGTGATCGTGCCAATCATCAAAGGAGGAACTGAGGTATAATAAACATAATGTACGTGTACATGGTAGTTTGAATTTCTCATTAAAATCATCTGTCATTTACATTTCATTAGGATTCGGACATTGTGATGGAACTCGTTACTAAGGCTGTTTCGTCAATGAAAGCTGAGGGTATTCGAGTAAAAGTGGATAATCGAGATCACTTACGACCAGGTGAATAATTCTAAACCTTTAGAACAATAATAGAATCATTGGTATTTTTTCACATTTGAATTTCTGCCTTTCTAGCCTAGTATTGCTTTCTCCAAAATAAATAGTTGAATTTGTATGCGTAGTCAAGTTGAAGTAAATATTGGATGTTAATAAAAGCGATTCATTCATTTGTTTACTTAAATTACAAAGTAATTTCAGCTTTTATTTTTGAAAGAGCTGTCTTTTAATACAATTATGTTTTTATCAAATTTGGATTATTCTGAAAAAAATACTTTTATACAACACTGCAAAAGGTGCAAAATATTTTGAATGGGAGAGAAAAGGTGTACCTTTAAGACTAGAAGTGGGACCTCGAGATGCAAAGGTAAATTTACATGGAACGATGGAATATGTATTCAGCTGACATGTAACCTTTCTATTTTTTGTCTAATTTAGCGTTTGAAACAATATTTTAAAAATAAATGCATTTATTATATCAATCTTTGGACATGTTTCGTAGACTGGACAACTGACTTTGGCACGTAGAACAGGAGGAGATAAGGTAATGATTCCATTTAACCAAGAATTTGCTTCAGTAGTCAATCATGAGTTGAAGATGATTCAGGATATTCTTTGGCAAGAAGGTAGGTGTGTAATTTTGCTATATTTATTGAGTCATTGTTTAATGCTTTTTTTTTGTTATAGCATCTGAAAGGCTTGTTGCCAAAACTATCCCATGTTCGAGTTACCAGGAAATGAAGGTACCTTTCTTTACCAAAACTGTTTTTATAATTCTACTGTTTCAGAAATATTTTTCTGTCTGTAGGAATATTTTGTATAGCTATTAAGTTTAGTATGAGACTCATGGAGAAAGTTAGTGTATCTGATGTTATTGAAAATGGGGGTTTTGTTCGAGATAGACATAAAAGATAGCTCATGCATATTGATAATTTAGTTAGAATAATTAAGATCTATAGAATGTATGCATTTATATGTGCAAGTGTTTTTCCTACAGGATTGCATGGACAGTGGGTTAAGTGACAGGACTGGATTTTTCTTAGTTCCTTGGTACTGCAATGCTGAGAATGAAAAAAAGGTAATACAAATTATCCATAAAATGCTAAATTTTAAGTTTGAAAATTGTTTTTTGCTATTCTATTAATCGAGAGTTTAAAAAAACACGAGAATCATTTTTTTGTTGTAAGGCATACATATTTTCAATACTTTTGCCATAATGAACTCCCATTTTCAAAATAATTACCAGTGAAAATATTGTTCGAAGAATTGTCAGTTTCGAAGTGTCATATTTTGTCAAAAGACAAATTTTTATTGTAGCCATAAAAGCAGTGCATAGATTTCTCAGTGTTCAAATGAATCGAATTTCCACTGAATGTACTTTTGTTTGTTCAGATTAAAGACGACTGCAAAGCTACTATACGGTGCTATCCCTTAGAGCGAAATGAAGCTAGAGAATTTGAAGGCAAAACCTGTTTTTACTCTGGAAATCCTGCAACACATATGGCTTTATTTGCACGCGCTTTTTAATAATGAATATTACCAAAAATTTTCAAATTACCGTAATGTATAAAATTCTTTCTTTCGGTAGAATATATTACATTTATTTACAGGGTAATTAATATATCTTATATCTGTCTTGAAATGAATTATTTGAGCATGAACCAGGTTTTCCAAATTGTTCCTTTTTGTGCAGAAGACAGTTATTTGATAGCATTCATCAGTATCAAAAGCTCATGTTTGCGAATCCAGTTCTCGATGAGTTGTCAATTATTAAATTTTGGTACTGTTATGGATGTGATGTTCAGAAATGGAGTATAACAGCTAATCCTTTGAATTATCAGTTTAGCTTGTTTAGAGCAATTTATTCTAATTATTCCTGTTCACTTCGAGCAAAAAATGTTTACAATGCAGGTTAATGTTAATTCGAACCACGGTACAATAGTAACCAAGAATCTAGAAAGTGATACTCCTAGAACATATGACTGCCCCAAATGCACTTCCTAGACACCATACAGATTTACTACCAAAGTTGAAAATCAGCGAAACATCAACATCTGGGCAGGGAACAAGTTTGTCCATCTAGGTGCGGTGCAGCAAGTATAAAAGTATCATCACATACTGTGCACATATAAATACTAAACCTAAGTGAATAATGTAACTTGCAATCTGCACAAATCTAGTTTTTATATCAAAATTACCCAACACTTGTACTTGTAAATTTTCTTGGCCAATGCAAATTCATGAGTTTAATATTGTGCACCTCAAATAGAATATTAAGATTTTGCAATCATGGTTAAACTCAGCTCAATGACAGGTTATCTCTTGGATGGGATACATTGTCAGGATTTTGTTCTATGGTTACTACGACTGTTCTCGATCATAATTGTGATTTGTTATCCGTTGTATGTCACATTTTCATTTCAACAACTCAAATTGCTACTTTCAAGCATTATCTCAATCATAATATTTGTAACTGCATTCTGTTGTAACGTATTGCGATCATCTTGTGACAAAGTTTTGTACTCTGCTGTGATACAAAAACGTTAGTGCAACTTTGAGATATTTTTGGTATGTTTGGGGGTGCACTTGCATCTGCACCATAATCTTCAACACTTACTTTGGATTCTTTACTAATTTCTCTTCATTTTATTTCAACTCTTCCATTTCTGTAGAACTGTTGGAGTACAGATAGAAACAATAAATGACAAAAAAAATGCACTATGAAATAAGCGATATTATAAAAAAGAGAATAAAACTCATAGCTCTAATAGCAACACAGTCAAACAGTAGCAAGTCACAAACATCATTATTTCTAACAAAAATCTTGTCTCCACAGCATCGTGCTCTCTGGAGTGGATTAGAATCAAATCATTTGTTTCTTTGACATAAAATATTTGTTTATCTTCTCTTTCTTTATCCGCTTGCTTCACTATCTTTGCTCATTCAATCATTGCAATACTATGATTGCATCTTATACTCTTCATTCTAACTTTATTTGATACATGTACCATGCAAAATGAATTTATTTTGGGAAAGAATGTGTTGGAAATTAACCGGTTAACGGTTAATCCTATAACTATGTTAGCTGCGTCATTGTTTCTGTTCTCAGTTTAAGAATTCTG
>JAULBW010005521.1:279118-299375 GCA_032358265.1 Vaucheria bursata | reverse complement strand
TTTATCCTGGTAACTCAGAATTTTGTCCTTGTTCGGGCAATAATCTTGTCTTGTTCGTTTAACCCCTTTTCTTAGTCGTCCGTTCGACAACACGTTCCTGACACATATGCCAACATTTTTTTCAATTTATGCAGCACTAAACCATTAATGGGTCCTGTGGTAAAAAATATGACTTCAATACTTTATCTAGTTGGATTTTATATCTAGTTTCTCACTCTGAATTTATGCAATAAGCCTTACTAGCAGTATGTCAGCAATTTTAAATTGCATGATGATAACATAAAAGAAGCTATAGCAATCAATGTCACTCTCAAAAGTACTGATATAACTTAAACTTTGTAAGTAGTTTGTTCAAGGAAATATGGAAAAGGCTTGAGGCAGAATATTTTTGGAAGGATATGCATGGAAATCAGCAGCTGAAGACATGAAATCTGCCTCAAAAGGAGTCACAGAAATATATGAAAATATGTATGTCAAAGAGCACAAGTGATCCTAGAAGGGGAGGAAAACTAGAAAATTCTATGTTGAAGTAATAAAAGCTTGTACTTAAAAAAAGTACTGAATTTTTAGAGAAAATCAGAACATTAAATTTATTGTAACGAGAACTTGTACATACTTTAAAGAGTATTTAAATGCTGAAGAAGAATATGCACTAAAAATTTTAAGTTCATGGGAAGTCCCATCACCTTGAAAGCCTTGTGGATGAAAAAAATGGTTATTTTTTTCGTAAATAGAACTATTCCAATTATTTTGCAACTTTTTCTATACCTACCTGTGTACCACCAATCAATGTCCTCTTTGTCAAAATCCAATAAAAAATTAAGAATTTGAACGTGCTATAATAAGACCTAGTTTGAATCAATTCCAGCCAAGCATGACATTTTCAGAAAGAGGAAAGATTCGAGAAATGGCAATATATAAATGGATGTACTTTCAGCTACGTAAAATTTCAGTGAGCTAACCATTGTGAAATAGCAAAATACACATTAAACCATTGCTATAGGAACTTCCTCAAAATAATGTAATAGTACCTTGCACACTCATTGGTATCACAAAAAAACTAGTTCATGAATGTAGGTAACTATTGAATCCAAACATTTCCCTTTTTCTCATAACTTTTCATGGTTTGTTTTTTTATCTTTGTGATGAGCGCTATGTTGCATCAGAACATTGATATGGCACTGGTGAAGAAAAGGGCTGCTTAGCTGATTTGCAACATAAATTTTGAGTGACTCACCATTGCCTCCAACTATTTTTAAGTTTCTTGGAGTCGATTTGGATGAAAAGTAGTAAGCTTCATATATGACAAATCCATCGGAACCGCCAATTGAATTCGTTACATCTGAAAATCTAAAGATGAACATGGCCTAATAGGGCATTTTCATTTATCTGATTCAAGTCAAAATTTCAAAACAATTTCGAACGTAGTGTATGTATGTATGCATTTAATTCAATGCCGATATGGCTTTTCGGGAAAAATATCTGACATCTCGATCATTATCGTCCGTAAGCGTTTGTAGTGCTGCTCTCACGACTCCGTCGACTGTACTAGACCCCAATTTTGGAGATATCAACTCTAATGTTTTACACACATTGAAACGAATATTTGGAACAGGATCATGTGCCAATTTCAAAACCATTGGTAAAATATCTCTGCAAAAAAAGAAGTACGCGAAATAAATTTGCAATCAAAATTAAAATTTTTATTTATATAACAAAAATAAGTATATACATTACGAGTCCGCTTATTTGAAATTTTGATAAGAAATATTTCTGGGACTACAATGCATTCAATTCTTTCGGTTAAATAAAGAATAAAACAATTTTAGGAAACCCTAAGGTACCAACACTGTCCAAAGAAACATGTTCCAAATGAAAGAACTCAATTGTAAAGAAAGCACGTGCATTCAATTTCAGAATAACATCTACGTCTGTGGAATAATTTTTAAAGTTGTAAAAGCAAATATATTTTCAATAAAATGAAAAAATTTAATGATGGGAAAAAATAAGCTTTCGCCTCACTATGGTAGACAAGCTCAATGGACTGTTAGGAAAGTATGCAATCTATTGCATCTATTCAAGCATTATAAAATGAGGCTAAGGTTAGCTTTAGATTTCAAGGAAAAATTTAGGATACAGCAAATGAATTCAATGGCCCCGACAATTTTGTTACATTTGAATATTACAGTTTTAAACAATTTTGTCTCATACTTGATAAATGAACAGTAATACTATATCTAATTTTTACTTCAGATTCCCAGGCATAACGATTTTTTGACATTACTAGTTGATGAAAGATCTCATCAAATTCGTTGTATCTGAAGTGTACAAGTTTGTCAAGATCATTAAATTAATTCGTTTCATTAGAAATATATATGCCCGAAAAGCTGATGCTGAAATTGGACGCAAATTGACATTATCATTTATTTATTTTAAGTCAAACGCTACAATCATGCACTCTAAACAAATATTAATTATATGGAATGTTGAACAGTTGAAGCTGGAATGTTTATTTAACTGTGCTGCACTAATGTGATGATCACAATTATTCGAATAAATTACGTTGATAAATTGGAAAGATTGTTCTATTTGAATTTATTGTACAACTTTCAACATTTACCAAATTACTTAGTTCCGATTGCAGCAATATGGTGTAATATTCAGAGGAAGACATTAATACTACAATATGGAGTGATTTGATATTTACCTCTGTAAAAGATCTACATCCAAATCTTCCGACAAAATTTTGATTGCATTCAACGAAGTCATGCGTTCTAAAAAAGAGCTGTCAGTATGCATTTGCATTAACTTTGGCAGCACGTGTCGTCGAGTCCACTCTAATCCAAATAGAGAACATAGTTGCTTAAGATTCGCTGCTGCTGCCATACGGACATCATGAACATGATCACCCAGCCACGCAAGACAGAGCGCTTTATATTCAAAAAATGAAAAACAAGCTCCAGTTGATTTTCTATAAATCGATGGTCCGATAAATGATGTATTATATATTTTATAGATTTGCATTCCACTGATCACTTTTTGCTGGTGCATATTAATATCTCTAAGATTCATATATATATTCGATCAACTAATAGTTTTGGGCATAGCTGGCAGAATTTATTTATGGAATATCAACTATTATCTCTTACATTGATCTTAGGAGAAAATTTTTTCGATTTTGTACCAGTTTACCCTGACAACCGTCAATATCACCAATATTAATTCGTTAAACCTTAGCATGTTATCTGATTCTAAGCGTTTCTATTGGATAATGATGTATGGCACTGAAAAAGAACAATGGCCATTGGTGCACAATTAATGATGCTGAGGTACTATTAAAATTAATTTTAAAATGATAGAATCCTTAAAGGTGCCTTTCAATAAGTTAAAAATGAAAATATATAAACTTCTACAGGAATGCATATGAGTAAATAATTCTAAACTCTATTCCTTTTTTTAACAGAAACATATTTATTTTCATAACCTTGCAATTGATTGAAAATTAAACTCACGCATTATATATGTACATATCGGTTTCTATTTATCAAACATTTAACCATGATAAATATCCTAATAATTCGAATATAACAGAACAAAATCTCTTATACAAAATTTTGTAGTGCTTACAAGATAAAGACTCCGTGAAAAACTTAGGACCCAGTTGTTGAGCTAAAAGAGGTATATGCTGAATGATAGCCTTGCGAACTCGCCATTTTTCATCCCCTGCGAGCTCTACTACAGCGGGTAGAAGACTTTGACTTAAGTGATCCATACCAACAACTTCATTGATTCCATTGAGTTTGGATATTATATTAAGGCGTACATCACTGCACAAAAAGAAAGATAAGAAAAAAATGATTTTTAAATATAGAAAAACCACCTAAATGTGACTTAAACCGCCATTGTATTAAAAAATTGCTGACAAAAACATTGGAAAAAAGTTACTCCAAATAGGCTTAAACTACTTCTGTGTTCCACCAAATAAAACCCAAAGCAGGCTATATTCGAATAGTAATCATAGTATAAATTGTATTCGAACGCAAATATGAGGAACTTGTTAAGAGCTTAAATGATGGAATTTTACGATGTGATACAATAAAGTTACAAAATCAGTTGTTCTAGTTAACATAACGGCTGAGGGTATTATATGAATTCAATTTTTTTCAAATATTGCATTTAAGATCAGTTTGTAACTCATTCGGCCTTACCTCGAATATAGCAACTTGATGTTATATTTGCATCAATAGCACCAACTTTTGGTTCACATCACTTTTAACTGTTTCACAGCAAAGACTTATATAAAAGTATGTACAAAAAAGCCTCGAATATTCAGACCGTAATGATGTAATAATTTAGCACATCAACCTTCCTTCATACAGGTCACCTTGCTGCTTCTCTCTAGCTGTATTGCGGTCGTTTAAGTAGTATAGTAATATTTGCCATTGCTGGGTAGAGACTTATTCCATCAAATCATTTCTTTTATACAGTACTTCTTAAAATGATATTATTTTGAAAGCATTGAATTGACTATTCAACAACTTAAAACTAATCCGCCCACAAAAAATTCTGCCCTGTACAGATATACAAGTAAAGAAAAGTTTGTCATTTTATTATTTCATGAAGACAAACCTGTTGCTATCACGAAGCAGCTGAAGAAGAAGTGGGACTAACTGTCCAATAGTTAAATCCTACAATAAAAGGATGCATATAGAAATAACAGATTGAAAAATTATTTGTCCAATAATCATATTTGACTTAAAATGATCATATTTGAAAAGGTAAATCCAAATTTGCAATTCTATCATCCATCCTTGTCAAGCACAATTGTAAACATGCCAGTAAGCATTCGCTTCTTTGGGATATTCGCCATATATCACATGTATTTGAATCACTAACATACTGACATTTTCAATTTAAAAACAGAATTATGCATTGAATTATGAGTTTGCTAAAATTATCTATTTGAATTTGATTACTTGCCACTTTAAATATGATTTTCTATATTTTATTTAACCAAATCGTCCTCTCGTGCACGTGTGCTATTTGTTCAGTGAACCAATAATTGAAAAAACTTGAATAATAATATTTCTTAGACTTAGCACCGCAAAAAGTAGCAAGGTAAAGACAAATGACCAAAATGAAAATAAGTAGGAATTTGGTAAGTCGATTGATGCTCCACTTAGCGACACAGTTTTCGATGTACATAGGTACTCAACACTTTTTCAAAACTCTTAGTTACAAATATAATTTATACATAGGTCAGAATACTGTGATCCATACAATTTTGTTGTTCATATACATGTATATACTATTCATACATTTTTCAGCTTAAATTTTTATGCACATTGCTGTCATTCTAGTCCGATAATAGGTAGAAACACTAGAGTGACGAAAGAAGACAGCAATCGGTTCTATTGTTTACAATAACTTTAAACCTTTCTTAAATTTTAAGAATTATTCTAAAATTAGACTTTTTAACAAAAATAAACTCATAATGAGCTGAAAAGTTATCAAACTAAGTTTTTGTGTAGTCAGAGTCCTTCGAAACTCTCTATAATTAGTGGCATACTTTAAGCTCTTAAAGTCTTCTTTCCCAACCTTCTTTCTACACTTTCATTAAAACTTGCATGAAAAGAGGATAGATACCTTGCCCAAAAGTGGACCCACTCCACAAATTACACCGGCTAAGGCAGCACGGACATGCTCACATCCGTCCACAACTAATTGTCCTAAGCAAGGTAATAAAATCTCAACTACAGCCGCCGAGCTCATCAAGGATCCCACTTGAGCGACACCCAAAGCAGCAGCAGTTCGGACCTTAAAAAATTTAACACAAAAATTCTCTATACAGTTCCTAAATAATCTTTTTGAGCACTATTTCATCTATGTACAATTTAAAACTTGAATTGAGCTATTAATATTTTCTTTTTTAAAAATAGTGAATATGAAAATGATTATCATACATTTTGATTACTAAATTTCAATTTTCACTCAAAACAATGGCAAAATTTATGCATTGAATGGTTAAAATATAAAAAATTCAATGTAACTGCAGAAGGAAAAATGATAACATCTTTATTATATTAAAAAAATAAAGTCAAGAAGTATAGAAACACAAAATGCTGATGATTATCTATCAGCCAAATCTTTTACATATTTCGGTGCCAATTAAAATAATTTGAAGAACTGGGGCCAGATATTTAGACCAGAACTTGGTAAATAGACTTGGTCAATCAGAAACATGAAAATATGTTGGGATTTTATAGCATCGGCTCTTATTAAACATTGTGAGAATTTATTAATAAGCTTACCTCAGCTTCTTGATCTTGCAATAGCTGCTTAAATGCATCGCACAAAGTCGGAGATAACTTATCGCTACCTAAGTACAAAAGAGTCATGCAAAAATTCAGAGATTTGTTTACTCATGATCATAATATACAAAATTTTCTTGACACTTTATCCATATACTTTCAGAAACTAAAAACATCATTGCGTTTTCAGATATGCTATATATTGGATTAAAAAACTTGTGTAGTTTACAAACTGCATTAAACGACTTAAAAATGAAATAGTTTTAATGTAAATATAATATAGTTAGCAAAGATTAGTTAAATAAATAATTGGATTTGAAGAACTTAACTTAACAACTTGATGAATATTGGCGATATAAATTGTAGTAGCTTTGATATAAATATGAACTTTTAGGGAGTAAATCCTTCAAAGAACTAGTAGTGATTTCAGCTCTTACT
Source organism: Vaucheria bursata (assembly GCA_032358265.1). NCBI lineage: Eukaryota > Xanthophyceae > Vaucheriales > Vaucheriaceae > Vaucheria > Vaucheria bursata. The sequence goes on along the minus strand of JAULBW010005521.1, from coordinate 292,626 downwards.
CCAAATTCTAATATTGCGCAAATGGAATCTCGACTAGTGTCGGAACATCGATTTTTCATGAAAAACTTGAATTATGACTTTGATGGGTAGATGTTCTCATGCAAATTTTTTTTCAACATTAATGATTTCATTTAGAATGCTTGAACCTCTACTCCACTTTCTGAATTCAGTGTGAAAATGGAACTCTGTAAAGTTATTAATGTTCACTATTTATAAACGATCATGTGAAGAGTTTAGAGTGCAAAACCGTTTGAGTCACTGTAAAAGATTAAGATATATTCTTTGATTCTCGGTAAATTATAAAAATATTAAACGTATATAAATATAAATATATATCTACATTCGTAATCATTATTTACCAGCTAATGCTGCTCCAGCCTCATAAAACTTGCTAGCAACACTCCACCGTACACGCCAGCTTGCATCCGATGCAGCATTTCTCAAAACAGGTACCACACGTAATGATTTTACTTCACGGGGTAACTCTTTTGCTAAGGCAATGCAATTATCAACGGTTTGTAACCTTACGCTATCTTGATCATCATGAGCGAGAAGTTCAAACAATGCCAGCAGCTCCTCAAACACTGCCGAAGACTCTGCAACTCCAGCGAGGGAACCAAGTGCAGTAGCAGCCATACGTTTTACCATAGGAGTGTCGTCGGCACAAAGAGCTCGTAACAGCTGTCGTAAGGTGCTTCGCTTTGAACTGGTCTCAGCATCATCTTCCGTATCCATTCTATCTCCAGGCCCTGGCGATAGACGAGAATAGACGGTAGGTAATATTCCACATGCACTCACACGTGCTGTGAAAAATTCGCTTTCCACAAGATTGCCAACAAGTTTCACGCCATGACTCAGGATATCAGATTGGTGCATCTGATTAATAATAGATTGGATAGAAGAAACTGTGGCATCTCTTACAGTGGCTTCATCAGCTGCCGCTAATGCCTTTAGTGGTTCAAGAAGAATGAAAAGGTACTGTAATCCACCGAGGTTATCTGCAAGACGACCGAGTTTTTCAGCAAGAACTAGAAGGACTTCGTCCTCATCATCCGTGCATTCACTCAGGAATGGGATTAGTTCCGTTCTCGTACGTTCAGCGCCAAGAGCTTTTGAAATGCATGGCAAGGAATGAGTCGCTTCCACTCGGCGTCCAATATCTTCTGATTTTAAATGCTCAATGAGTTCGGCCGCGCGCCTGAATTCCTCATCATCACTGTCGTTTTGAGCAACCATAATTTGTTGTTGCTGTTGCTGCTGGGACATAAACTTTTCAAATAATTCAAAAATTTAGCTCATTTACTTTTCTCGCGCTAGGACAGGTTTTCTCTCATTAGTTACAGAATCTCGGTTTCTCTATTCCTATTTTCAGATATGACAAACGTGTGCAAAAACTGCTGAGATATCAAAATCGGCTATAAACCGACCAGCTAAATTTAATCGAATTATTTCATCTGGAGGCGGAAATAAAATTATTTCTGCATCAATATCGACATGTTAATAACATGTTATTAACAATAACAATGAAGATATAATAGAACACGAAAATCGATGAAGAATCCAACATAGCAGTGAAAAATCTTAGCTGTCTGGAAGGGATAGGTGTCACGTTTTTGAATTATTTCGGCCTCTCACAAAAAATTCGAAATTATGAGTTCTGGAGCGCTTGGTCCTCCTCCATGTACTGCTCCGAAGCCTGTTGCTGGTGGCGGACCAATAGTAATGGTTGGAAAACTTCATGCGGAGAAATCAACATTCAGCGTAAGTAACTACAAAATACTTTAATATGAGATAATGCGTACTTCCTAGAATTTTCCATTATTACATACAGAACAAATCTACAACTGTTTAATATATGAAGCCAAAGGAAAATTCTATGAGATTTAAACTCAGTGAATGAATCAATCAGGATTCTGGAACAAGGATATAGTTTCTAAAAACTCAGATTGTAAGTGAGTTTTTTATATTCTGCGAAGTTTCATAATTGTACTAAATTTTTTCTTCTGAGGCTGCTTTATTTTTCCTTGCCTAAAAGATTATAAATTTATGCAATTTCATTCACGAATGTCTTCCCCAAAATGTCATTAGCCCTTACATTTATGTCGATTGAAATGCCTGATGGCATATTTTTACACCATTAATAAGATAAGGCTTCCTTCAGGCATTTCTTTCATTTTGTACTTATACATCATCTCATGTTTCCACTATTGATACGGTCATCTATTTCAAAAATTGACTAACTCTATGATTTTTTACATATACTTTTCTACGCATCCAATTATTTTGTGTAAATTAGAATTTTACTTGATTTTAAATTATTTCCCCAAATACTTTTCTTTCAAAATCTGAAGTTCTGTTCTTAAAGAAATTTCTTTTCATATACATTGACTATCTTCAATTTATACATATGTACATAACTTTTCATCTCCACTATTTTTATGCATATTTCAGTCGAAATGAAAGCTGAGATGACCTTAAGTGATATTTTAGTATTACATATAATGATGTCAAATTTATGAATAGGAAATTTGGTATTCAGAAGTATTGATATTTTTACTTACTAGTAAAAATTTGATGAAAAAACATGCTTTTCATCAATCAAGTCCCTCCATATATTTCTATTTCTATTGAATCTGTTCCAGTAATTCAATCCAGAAACTTGATCTGATCATTCAGACAATATCTCAGCCCATCTTTTTGATGGATTTTTACTCTCAAATTTAGATGTTAATTGAGCAAGTTCAGCGTACCTAATACAGATGTGTAGAGTTTAAATATAGAATTGAATACAACTAATAGGATAGAATATCGGTCAATAGCGTCAAAAGTTATACCATTTACACCTACCATAAGTGCAAAATTTGACTACCTTTATTGAATTCAACTGTCAAAACTTCACAAATATCAGCACAGCCAATATAAAATGATTTTTTTAAAGGGGATATGGGCTATGACAAAAGCGGAACTCAAGCAGAAAGGAAAAAATGAGCCTTTTGAATTAAGCTTGGAGGACCAAAGTGTTCGAAATTCATGGGAGCCATCTGCTGGTTCCTATTCAGGACATTTTTACTTCCAAGAGGCTCAGGGACGTAAGAAAGTAGTTGATAATTGCACTTTGCGGTTTTTACGCAACAGCGCTGGCGGTTTAAATGTTGAGGGTATTGGTCGAAGCGACTATGGTCCTTATTCGGTTACTGGCGTTATCGAAAAACCAAAAAATGAAGGATTTTCTTGTTCCATGACAATGTGGCGCATTGCAGTAACGGAGGCTCAAGCTGCATTAGCAAATAACGTAGTTGATTCAAATTTGAAGCTAGCATCAAAAACTTTGTCAGGTTCGCAATATTGCTGTTAGTTTTTCACCCATTATTTTATATTTTTTGTTCGAAACATAATACAATACATATTTGGCCCAGTCTTTTACTCAATTTTTTTACATTTTCCTACTTTTAATTTAAATTTATTTTGCCCAGTGGAATATAAGTTAATTTTGTTATTGATGTAAATCTTTAAAAAAATTATTTTTTGTACTGTATAGCTATTTAGCATCAATATGGACCTCCATTTACTACATAACTTTCTCACAAATAACAAATTCCAATTTCTGAAGCTATAATTGTATTAAGTTGATGGGAGTATAATGCACCCAGTGCTTTGCAGGATTCAATAACTTAACTCAACAACAAGCTGTAATGCTTTTCCTTTCTCTTGATGACATTCTTCTTATCAGTTAAATCAATTTTTGTTGAATAATTTCAGTGTGAAACTTTTTAACTGATTAAGTATTTTATTGGGTATACAGTTATGTATGCATGTAAATAATAATATCTATTCGGCAACATGAGCACGATAATAGCCTATGAAATTGACTCATAATTTACTGTTTCACTAAATTTGACTCGATAAGATTGGTCAATTTCACATGTCTTGTTCGCTAAATGGAACCAAATATGTATTTTTAAATCACATTTGTACAATAGAAACCCATGATTTCAACCAAAGTCACTTGAGTTTTACATTTTTTATAGGCTGAGATGATATAACTTTTAATGCTGTCCACTGATTTTCAATCTGATTAAAATATATAGACTATTTATAGAGCTCCATATGTCGACCTTAAAAATGCTGAATTCCTATAGCTAGCGCTAATATTCATAATAAAAAATTTTTCAAAATATACTGTGTATTTGAATTAGCAAACTTAGATTTTTGATAATTTTTTCATTTTAGTTAAGAATCATCATATCCGTTTTTACAATGCATAAACTTATTATTAGTGAAGCTGCCGAGCAACGCGAATGAGGATATTCATTCTAATCGGAAAAAAGTAACGGATGCAAATTCCTCAAACTTCAGTACAGGTAATGATACAATATACTAAAAATTAAATAATTTTCATAGAAATGCCTTTCAGTATAACTATGGTTTGAATAGTCTCTATACGATTATGTCATTAGGTAATACAGTAAACTTTAGACAAATTGAGTTGTTGTTAATGAATTTTGATTTTCTGATAGAACTAACTTTAATTATAATAATTTATTTGGTTGCCCATACACATTGGCTTTATTGGAAGTGTAAATAATTAACTGTTTGATATTTACGTTTCACATATAGATCAAACATCAGATTTTATGCTGCTTTAGCAGATGATGACTTGAGGTGTTAAAAAAAGACACTGTTACTTGAACTGTGCCCTTCCATTAGTAATTTTACAGTAACAATGTCCTACTACGTAAATGTGAATTTTTATGATCAACATTACGTAGCCATGATATCTTCCCCTCGTGGGATAGAAGAAATATACAAATAAATAGTACACCAATAGAATTTTTTTGTTGTGCTACGCTACGTTTCCACAATAAAAAATGGTTCATCATTTAAAAATCTTTTGATATGATGATACGATTTTCAAAATACTAAGATTGCTATATTTAGTTCAGTTTCTTTTATAATAGAGTTACCACTGAATTGCTTTAATTGTTCAGATATTTGATTGTCCACGTTTTTACTTGTGTACATTGATGCATATTACTATAGTATGCAGTCCAGTATACCATTTTAAAAATTATGCGTACAAGCATTATTGAGTACTTCAAAGATTCTGCACAATCAATACAATCGTTTCTTCTATCTTTACTATTTTGACATTTCTGTACTATATCATAAACGAATTAAAAGCAGCAGTCATTTTAGACTCAGCTTTCTTAATATTTTATACTACGATATCATATTCTCTTCAATGCAAAATTTCATTTATTTTTTGTAGAACTCTATGAGAAAATTATCTGGTTGGAGATAATTTTTACCGTCTTTATTCAAATAAGATATTTATTTAACATTTGCAGTTGAAGAGAATAATGTTTTAATAAGACCAGGAAATGGAAATCTAAGTGGATCACGTATTTAGTTAGTACACCAAAAAACATAAAAAGCAGTAAATCTGTTAAAATATATATATATATATATATTTTATGTATTAAGTTTTATTTCTTTTATTACTATTTAATATGAATAAGTAGTAGTAATAGGAAGCACTAAGAAAGAGCTGGTTCGAATTTGTTTTTATTTCAACACATAAGAAATTTAATGTTTTCAGTGTTACTATAATAAATGAAAGCAATTCCAAGGGCAATAATCAGGCAGTATATAAGTATGTAATACATAGTTTACTTCAACTCATTTAATGTTGTTCTCTGTATACATTATAGAATCCTTAAGAGACTGGGGCTCTTAAGATAAAATTGAACGGGGCAGTAATATTCAATGCAAAATTTTAAATTTAATTGTGGCCTTGCATTTAAATATGCTATACTTTTTACGGTCAGTAATTTGTGTAAACTTTTGAATGGATGACTATAAGATTCAACATCTGAGACAGAGAATCAAACGGATCATATATTGACTTGACCTGTCTGAATATGATGTATAATGACTATTATAGATGATCCGTCAGAATTTTTACATGCACATTTCCATTGCAGTGTACGTAATTGGTGGCGGTAGAGAAACCACCACCAATGCAAATGGAATGTGCAGTTATGGCAAACACAGGTGCTAGAATTGTGCTGTCATATTGGTGAAATTTACAAACTTGACCTTTCATGACAAAAGATGCAAACCAAATCAAATCATAGCCCCGTATTTTATAAAGGTGGCAGCTATGAGTTTGAAGTATCCAATCGTAATGCAGCAAGAATGGATTCTACAAACTTATCAATATGGAAAAGCAACACATACCAAAAGAGGAATTGTTGACGTAAAGAGCGAAATAAGTCATCTCTCGCCCAATCAAAATGCTATAGATTATTTTTAATCCTACTTCTATAAACATAAGTAGGGTGGTCAATATGCATACTCACAATACAAGCAAAATTACGCAGCACATACGTCAAAGAATACGGCGAAGGAGTATAGCATGAATGAAGCTGAAAAAGAAGAATTTCTAGCTGATGAGTATGAAAATGGCAGATTATCGGCCGATGAAGATGATGAAAAGGTTCAAGGCACTGGAGAAGAAAAAGAAGATTTATTGACCAATGAAAATGAGGCTGGAGATTTAGCAGAGGAAGAATTTGATTGGATGAAGGTGCAACTGAACTTGTAGATATTTTTATTTCTTGTAAATTCTTACTTTGGACCACTTTAAATGCTTACATTAATACATGCATTCCATTTAATTCATTTAGAATTGTGAACTTGAAACTGATCATAGTATCCTTCTTCATATATATGCACATGTATATATTACTTAAAAAATTGAAATATAGCCGTAACTGAAGGAATGTACTAGTAAGAAGAGACCTGAAAAATTTGCAAACCTTCTGCAGCTAGCTGTCTTGCTAGCAATAAAAAAATTGAGCTACAGCTTGTATAGTAGATGTAGAATGCCTGAAAAGTGATTGCTTCATACTCGAATACAACCCTGAGTTGTGCAATATTTAAATATTATAAGGTTATGTTACTTAAACTGTGGGGACTAGCAATATATTTCTGTGCGTGGGTGGCAGTGATAGACCGGAAAATTCTAACAGTGTGGTTTTATTGGTCAAAAAAAGAAATAAAAGCAAAATGTTTTACATTATATGAAATGGTATTGGTTAGCAACCAGTTTCTATTTATCGAATTTAACTGTTTTTTCAGAAATAGTTTAGTCATGTGATATAAACAGATTTCTATAATCAATATTTCAAATTTATTTTTTCAGGTTTCCTATGCCATTCATGAGTATCTTTGGAATCAACCCGAAGCGATACGATGGTTTAGAAGGCCAGTTGACTCTGTTCGAGATAATGCAGTAGACTATGATACTATAATCACAAATCCTATGGATCTTGGAACAATAAAGGAAAAATTGGATCAGCAAGAATATGCTACAATGGTACACTTTTTGCAATAATTTTATTGTATATTTTATAAATTTTTCAACTGTAAGCTGTGGAAATATAAGCCCTTTGGGTTTTACGTTTTATATATATATATAATAGGATTTCGATTGAAATATTGCCATTAAGTGCATAGCACGATGGCATATTACTTGATGTTTATATATTAGTGGGTAATTCAAAATTGAGAAGGTCACTATGAAAATAGCTTATTATAATCAGCCTATTTAAAGTTTGGATGCCATGTGATATTCATCTTTGGTTCTGTATTTTTAAAAATTTTGATATTTTTTAGATAGACTTTTCTTTTGTGTATCTTATTGTTTGAAAACCCTGATCTTTTTTCTCGACTAAAAATCTCTTGTATTTGCGCCACATGGATGAATAAAAGCTTGCACCGCCAATGAAAGGATTAATATTCTTATTTTCGATTCGCAGCATGAATTTTTCATTGAAGTAATATCGTTTGAATGAATTTATTGTACATAGACCCTTTTGACTGTGGCTAAGATATCCATCCGTCCCACCATGGTACAAATATAAACATTCACATCAAAAAGTAGAAATTATTTATCATGATTGTTTTATTTGGAACAACTTTTTAAAAATTATTCTTTTTTGTTTGGAGATAGTTTATATATTGGCGGTCGGGGAGAGATTGATGGGGAGGTGCAGCTTAATGTATTTTGATCAAAAAGATCTCTTTTTGCAATGATAGGTTGATTTTGTGGAAGATTGTAAACTGGTCTTTCAAAATGCAGTGACGTATAATCCTGATCCAGAATCGGGTCCTCACAAAGATGCCCAAAGTCTTATGGAACGGATGGATCAAAAATTAGATGAACATGTTGATGTTATGTACATAAATGAATCGAATGAGGAAGCTGAAGTGGAAAGTAATGCTGAGGCCGAGAGTGACGACCATGGAGAAGCTGAAGGTGAGTGTTCAATTTTTACTATGTGTTTTAATTAAATTTGGTTTAATTACACAGGGATGGAATATAATAGCATCTCTTTAGATAGAAATAATTCATCTCATATCTACAGTTCTACTGTATACCATCTATGCTGCCTTTAGTTAGCTATATTTACAAGACCTCGATTGAAATGCAGCTTTAGCTATCATTTTCATAAGCTATATCATCCATACTCTGCTCTAGTTAATATTTTATAGGACATGCCGACCATTCACAGCTAGAACTAGCTATTTGTTCAGGGCTTGCCATCTGTTCCGGTTATTATCCCCCCCCCTCTGTTCAGCTGGCTACAGGCCTAACGAAATAGCTAATGTCTTTTCCCTAGTATAATACATATCAAACTTTAAGCTACATTGGGCCATAACTCCTCAATACTCGATTTTTGGCTTGATATTCAATTTGAAAACTTGAAAATTTCAAAATATACCTCTTTGAGCGACCGTATTTATGAGTATTTTAAAAGTAATCTTTGCCATATTAGAATTTGAAATTTGGTTTACATCGTATTCGGGGGAAATGGTATCTGTGTAAGTTCAGAAAAAAGAATTTTTGAAGGTCTAGTATTTTTGTTAATCAATATTTTAACTATACCTTCAGAGCAATTTTTGGTAAATTAGAATTTTACTTAATTCATATCTTTTTTCAAATATATTTCCATACTGTGAATAAAGTATTTTCCTGTTTTTTATCTGTTGATGTAATTCCAGCATTTAGTAAGTTTCATGATGTCTGCAATAGTCACGAGTTTTTTTAAAGAAGACATATTACTTGGGCTATTTCTTTTTTAAAAAAAATAGCTGCCTTTTTATATTAATTTTTAAATGTGCATTAAAGGTGAAGTGAGTGGTGAACTTGAAAATGTTGATATTGAAGCTGATGAGGAAGTCAGTGGAGAAGCTGATGCCTACGATGGAGGTGCTGGTGAAGCTGAGGTCGGAGGAGATCCCGATTCAGCAAATGAAGGTGAAAACGATCATGTCAAAGTGCCGAAAATGCAAGATTCCGAGCTGGAGGGATTGCAAGATGGTATCACCCGTTTATTCGAGGTAGTCCTTTTCAAAATGCTTAATTTATTGCCTTGCAGCTTTTCGACAGCCATTTTCAGCTTGAGTAAGATCTAAGTTGTTTGTGTTGGTTTCCTATGTGTTTGCCGTTTTTTTTTACATACATATACTATAAATTTTAATGTTCGAATATTGGATTAGTAATAAAATTTTGAACTTTTTTCTTTCTTAATGCTTCATATTTATCTATCAGAAGCAAAATACAAATAGAGATCGAGCGTATGCATGCGCTGTATGGCAGTTAGTTATGGCTTGCGTTCCAAAGGACTGTCGATATGTAGAGGACGAATTTCATGTTATATCACTTGAAGCAGTGCCGAAAATACATCAGCATCAACTCGCAGAGCTAGTTTCTAGATGGGAAACCTGTAATGATCCAACGCATACTGAAGACAGCACAGCACAAAGGTACATTCATTTTTCAGTATACAGTAACTTTCAATAAAATGAAATCATTCTTGATGAATTTTCGCTAATAGCGAATATTCTGACAAATCGTATTGTGCCAAGCCCAGCTCCAGATTTTTAGATGTGACGAATTTTTTAAATAACAAATTTATTCAGCAGCCTCGACTGTTTGTTATTTCCAAAGGTCACTGTACATAGCGGTTATAGAATCATAATACTAAATGATTATTTAGATGAATAAATCTGTGCTATTTGATGTAAATGAGTAATTAATCTCTTTATTTTCCTTCAATGCACCTAAAATTTTGGGGTTATTTGGTAGCTGGTTATAAAAGCTTATTAAAATCATCGGTAATCAATAATATATCTTTTTTACTTAAATAATATAGTGACAAGGAATACTTTATCCACATTTATTCGATAAATATCAAGATAGTACTATTAAAATCGACTTTTCTCTTTTTGTAATGGTATCATAGATGTATTGAAGTTATGACTACTGAGTCAAGTTACTTTTATGTATGACTTTAAGTCCTAAGAAATATTAAACTGTACAATATAATATGAACTGTTTAGCATCTGCGTAAGGAACTGTGGATTTGTGACAATTTATCACTACATGAGTAAAAAATGTTTATCTGTATTGAAAAAATTATTGTCCTGTAGTATGGAGCTAGAAGAAAGTTCTGAATTGTTACCCGATAAGGCTGAACCGAATCGAAAAAGAGCTCGAGTTAGTACAGTTGAACTCGAAGTTCAATCAAGTCCCAATAAAACTGTTGTCCAATCAGCGGGCTCTGCAATTATGCAGTACGATGACACTGAAGTGCAAGCTGAAGATGAATACGAAACTCGGCTTGACTCGACTATTACCTTTGTATCGGAAGTAGGGGTACCCATTACAGTGGCTTCAATGAAGTCGATGGATGAAGAGAAAAATGAACCTTTCGTAATGCCTATTCTAAAGGTACTGAAAGGACAATTATTTTTTAAGAATAATTTTTGTAAATATATTATTATTATTCTACCGGCATACTTTGAAAAAATATGAACTTGTCACTATCGAAGTGCATCTGCAATTGAGCCGCTCTAAATTACTCTTCTATTATTTAATAACATCTTTTAAATGCAGATTGTAAAATACCTAAAAGGCATATTTGGTAATTTTTTGCCTCTCTTAATTCATAACTCCTTTAAATTAACACTGAAAGCTTGGTCTCAACTCTTAACAATTTAGAGGGATGTAATCTATGTACTTACTATATATATATATATTTATTTTTATTATATTTAAATACAATTCATATTCATTTTTTAAAATGGATGCTACATATAAAGTGATTCCATGTAAAAATCAGAATTTTTTATTTAATAGCTTTTATTGCTTTAGCAATAGTTTTTTAAATTTTTCCCTAGTTCTTTTTTCATTGAACTCTTGGACATCATCATCATTGATAACTTTTCCGGCAAGTATTACTAAAATGAAATGTATTATAATTGATTTAAAGTACTGTATTGAAATTTAAAAATTCATGTAACAACTGTTGCTCGAATTCGAAGTGCAAAGATTGATACCTATTATTATTAAATTTTGATGTATACATTTACTTTCAGGGCTTCACATGGATCTGTTGAAAATCATAATTCTATATTCAAATAAATAACTTGTCATTCTTAAAACTACAAAAATCTGAACCAAAATTTGCCGTTAGATTTCAATCTGGAATCCGTTAGAACTAATTACAGAATAATTTTACAGAGTGCATTATGATATCTTATCAAACCGGAATTTGCTCGGTAATATTATTTTATTTCAACCAATCAAAAGATTTTTTTAAATATTTTTTCTATTTAAATGAAAGCAATTATTCAAAATTAAAATCGCTTTTTTTGTTTCGATTTTAAACGATGACATCACTGCTTTATGACTGATGCCGAATGAATGAGGAATAATTATATAGACGCTTCATTTTTTTATCTCATAAATGTTATATATAGGTTATTACTGCTGATGAACCTCCTCCTGATTTGGGTGCAACGATTGATGATTGGGATATTGCGACCAATGAATATGGATCAGATGGCGAGCTTCTAGCCAATAACAACAGTGATTGGGCAATTGCTCGACGAGAAAAAGCCGAACGAGAACGCCGGCTCCGAGAGCGCGCTGAAGCTGAAAAATCAGCTCTGAAGGCTCAGGAAATAGCGGCTGCAAAGCAGGAAGCCGAAACTCGACGCGATATACTTGCGGCTTCAAAGCGAGCTGCAGAGCTCGAACTTGCCAGGAAAGAGGAATTGATTCGAAATGCCGAAGAAGCAAAAATAGCAGAGGAACAGAATAGGAAGGATTTAGAACGTTTGAGAGAAGAGCTCGGAGCCGATGTGGATTTAGATGAAGTCCGTGGAAATCAAGAATTGATGAAATTAATGAATGGGATACTTTGACAGAGTCGCCTAGTAGGAACTATGAAATTGCTGGAAACAATATCCAATTGGCTAAGAGTATTCTCTTTCTTGTGATATGACACTTTTGTTTTATATTATTCTTTAATGTGTTCTACAATTACATGTCAATATATGTTCTTTGGAGCTCCTCTCACGGCGATTTAAGTTTAGACAGTGGAACTACGATAGATAAGATATTGCTATGTTGAAGATTTTATTGCTAATAAAAGATTACCTATTATATTATAATACTATCATCATTCTACTAGAGAGCAACTCAATATAGAGTGGAAAAGGAAGCATTTGTTGGCTACATTTTAGTCAAAAATTAAGAACAACAGAAATTAAAATTTATTTTGTAAACTGAATAACAAAAAAATGACCTTTGATACAGCTTGGATAATAAATTCAGGATGAATCTTTACTTCCAACTGTATGCTAGGATTGAGATCGTTTATTTGGCCCACTAATAAAAATTCTCTGAGATACCACTATTAATTCGCTTGTTTTATATGATGTTATTATTAAAATTAACAATACCTAATTATTCATAGTCGCGGGTTTGAAACCCATTATTATATTTTATTAATGCTCTTACTATGCCAGTAGTACAAGCACAAGGCATCTCTAGAGGTATGAAGTTTTCTCCGAATTTTTCTTTTCGAGATGTCATCAATTTATTCATGTTGTGTGGAGTCACCTGCTTTCCGTTTCACATGAGTGGCGATATCGTGAGCCCTGGATTGAAACTGATTTCCGAACACTTTACGCATGTGGTACAATCTCCGAGTTCACCTCTTAACTTGCCGAGGTTTAGCGATGACTAAATATTTTAGAGAAAAAACATTTTTTGATTAGGAAGCAATTTTGTAGACGAGCGAGAATTGAAGCGCGTCGTAGCCGGAGCTTTCGTCGATGTCAGGTGTTGAACAATGTACTCATATTTGTCGCTCTTTGAGCGCTTGGTGTGGTTTTCTACGAAGCTTTTCAAGTGAAAGACAGAATTATTATTTAAATCGAGGAGAGATAAATTGCAGTTAGAAACGATAAACCTACTAAAGTTTTTGTCAATTTAGCGGACTAAACCACATTAAATCACAAATACGAGTAACGTGATTGTACTTTTGTCTTTTATGTGCAATCGGAATTAGCTGATACTTTTTACAAAAGATTGCAGCATCTCAATGCCATATTCTCCAAATGGAATCCAATTTTACACATGAAATGCG